>PVJD01001721.1:0-245354 GCA_004026545.1 Mormoops blainvillei | reverse complement strand
TGAACTTTATACCTTCTCACATAACTGTGGCTAGGACAGACCTTCTAAATGATTTCATCTCATCATGGCTATCATACAAAATAAGCAATTATTCCAGGTCAGAGGGAAAAAGCAGGGAGTCAGAGAGCTTTCCCTTTAAATATGAGCTCTGGTAGGTCTGCCACACAATTTCTGAACCTTAGTTTCATCATCTGCAAAACGAGGGTTTCATAACTTTTCTTCAGAAATGCTGTGAGGAGTTAGATGGATTCTCCGTGTTAAGGGCTTGCTACTGTGCTGAGCACACGAGCGTGGAAGACCTGTTAGTGCGCTTCTTGGACTGAAGGGCTAATGGCCCTTGGCCAGTCTAACTCAATTAGTTAATCCAGTAGTATAGGTTTCTGGCTAAGGATTAAGATCCTTTTTTTCTTCTTTCCTAAAAACAAGCACAATTTATAAGAATAGAAACATTAGCTACTATTTCATGAGTCTAAACTTATTACCTCTACTCCTTCCTAAAGAAAACCATTTACACATATATGAAACTAGAGTCAAATCCAGCAATAGCTTGTTCTACTCATTCTATATGCTGCCCTTTAGAAGCATTTTTCAAAAGCCCTTGAAAGAATATTTATCAAAGTTTACAAGAAATACATTCTACATTTTTTTATAAATGCTGCTTTAAAATAAACTTTATTTTTAGGACAGTTTTAAATTTACAGAAAAATTATGAAGACAAATACATAGAGTTCCCACATACCCAGCACCAGGTTCCCCTTATTCTTAATGTCTCATATCAGCATGGCACACTGGTTGCAATCAATGAACCAGAATCGGTATGCTATTTCTAACTTACATATTTCATTCAGATTTCCTTAAATTTTACCTAGTATTCTCTTTCTATCACAGGAGCTTATCCAGGGCACCATATTTAATCATTATGCCTCCTTCGGTTACTTTTGGCTATAGTAGTTTTTCAGACTTTGTTTTGATGACCTTAATAGTCTTGAGGAGTACCGATCAAGTATTTTGTAGTATGCCCCTTAATTGTGATTTATCTGATGTTTTTCTCATGATTAGATTGGGGTTATGGATTTTTAGGAAGAAAACAGAGGTAAAGTGCTCTTTTGATCCCATCATATCAAGAGTGCATACTATCATTACGATTTATGACTACCGACGTTGACCTTGATCCTCTGGCTGAAGTAGCGTTTGTAGGGTTTCTCTCCTGGAAAGTTACTCTTTGTTTGCCTCTTACCATGTTGCGCTTTTTGGAAGGAAGCTACTATGCGCAGCACATGCATCGTTAAAGTGGAATTCTTCAACACAGGGGGTTTGTCTCTTCTCCCCCAGTGAATTAGTTGTTTATTTATCACTTAATCTTCCATTTTTATCGCTAAGGATTCATGGATATTTATTTTTCCTTTGGGTTATAATACAATATGACTTTTTTTTTTCCCTCAGTGTGTTCTAGCCTTGGCTGCTGGGAGTTCTGTCAGTTAGTGGCTCTGTCCAAGCACACTTTCAGTTGCAAGTTTACAGATATTTGTATGATTTTTTAATTTTATGTAGTTTCCCTCATAAAATCGTAAACTTTGTGGGAGCATTGTTACGGAAAAATGAAACGACCAGACACTGAGGGGTTAGGAGCACGATCTTTATTTATGTGCACGGGCCCAGAGGAGACAAACTCCAAATTCTGAGCCCAGAGCAATAGCCCCGCATTCCTTTCATGCTGGGCTAAGTGGGGGAGGGTATCGGGAGGCGTGGTATAGATTTGGCGCGAAAAGGGTTTACAGAGGTGAGAGAGAAGCATTTACATCATAAGTCAGGGCAATTAGCATTTCATCTTTGGTATCAGCCTTGATTTCCTCTACAGCATGGTATGTATCTTCTTTTGTTTGATTGCTTACTGCTGTATCCTCAATACTTACACGTGTGACTGAAATACGAGGGGAGACCAAAAAATCCTGGAGTTTATTTATAAAAAATAGTGTATTTATTCTTACACGTTTAAACTTCAGTCACCTTCAAAGTACTGTCCATTTGATGCAATACACCTATCAACACTTTTTCTACTGCTAAAACAGTTTTGAACTTGTTGATTTTGGTGCCTTTTAGTGCTTCTGCTGTTTTTTGTTTCACCTCTTCCACATTTGCACAATGTTTCCCTTTGAGGACTTTTCTAATCCGGGGAAAGAAACAAAAAGAGTTGCTCAGGGCAAGATTGGGTGAATAGTGAGGGTGGGGCGGGGTGGGGAGTCATGCTGTTTTTGGTCAAAAACTGCTTAAGACTCAGTAAGGTGAGGGCAGATGCACTCAAAAAGCACTCATCATGAAGCGGACAAACTTATTGAAAGTATCTTCAAAATTCACTGAAGCTAAACGCAGCCTCTCAGAAAAATGCCAGCTGGTCCACTGATATAGATGGGTTCCTAGAACCCTCACCTAGTGGGGAAGCTTGTACCACAAGGGGCCTGCCCTCCAGAGGATAATTCTAGTTTTTTGGGTTCCCCCTCGTATAGTAGGTGCTCAATGAATATTGAGTGAATAAATACATGAATAAATAACAGAATGACTTAGATACTGTGTAAGGAGCAGCGCATTTACCATTTCTAAACTTCAAAACAATACTTTAGGGAAGGCATTATTATTCTCTTATTTTATAGATAGAGGAGTTAAACTCAGAGAAGTTAAGTCATGTGGCCCAGGTAACACAGTTAGCGAGAACTTGAACCTAACCTTGCCTTACTTTACACACATAGGCAGCCCTGAATATTGCTACTGAGAGATATGTTAAAGGTCCTCAAGTCTAATTATAAGGTTATATTCATATTTCTATAATCACCATTATTACTATTTCTTTGTTTCGTTCTCTTTATTCCTACTTGTACACAACCAGATATCTCTTTCTTAAAATGAAACCAAGAAATTCGGTATAAATTTGAAAAAAATGTTTAAAATTTTCCAATCCTTTACTCAATGTCTAAATTATATATCTTCTGTTTCTGACATATCCCAGTTTGCAAGAATAATTCCAAAATCTGGGTAAGCTATATATTTAAATCAATGTAGGTTAATCCAACACACTGGTGAAAATTGAATAAAGGACTATTCTGATCTGCATGGAAATTCTCAGAAGGAACTCCTGATTTTATTTTATCATCTTAAAAATTAGTGGGGAGGAACAGTGAGGTACAATGGAAAGCAACAGGCTTAGAGGAGCAATCAAAGACGAGGTTTGACTCATGGCTTTGGCATTTCACAGCTGGAGACCTCAGTCAAGTTTCCTAGCACCTCCACGCCTCAGTTTCCCTCTATGAAACACGATGATATTAAAAGTGTCCGCTCCATAAATGAAGATTAAATGGGGCATTATATATTAAGTGCATAACATTGTGCCTGTCACATACAAAGAACTCAGTACATGATAGGTATTGTTTTACTTTCATCATTGTTTTTATTGTTCTGTTTCTTTTCTGCAGATCAAAATATATTTGAGGTTTTTTTTTTTTAAGTTTTTCAGTTTAGTGGCAGACTGACATTAAATACATGAAGACTCAAGCTGGGAATTCATTAACTGCACGTGATTGATTTTGGAGAATGCAGTATTTAGTGTCAAGATGAAGGCTCTATTTTTCTTACACAAATATTATTAATTTGAATATATTTACTCTGAAGTTGTATTCTAATTTATAAGGATAGCTCCCAGACTGTTCAATTGCCATGCCTCTTACTTTCTGAAAAAACACGCCCCCTCCCTTTCTAATGACCTGAGCACAGACCATCACTTATTGAACTTACTTAGAACATTGTCTTTTTCTAAACCAATGATACTAAATTCTTCTTTGTATCATGATAAGCAATGTCAAACACCACTCAGGTTGGATGTGTTGGACAATGAATTATAATGAGGCTCTAATACTTACTGCCCACCAGTCTCCGTGTCCTTTAAGAATTGCTTTCTAATGCTTGGCAGAGTTTCACCAATGATTCATCATTTTTTCCAATAAATCCCTCATTGCCTTATAGAATCCTTTAACTCAGACTCTCTTCTTGGCTCCATCGCTTCAGTTGTTTGACCTGATTCTAAAGATGAAGTTAACAGTCAGTGATGGCAGGGGGTAGGGTGCCATCTCAGGGGCCATGCTGTCATGTCAACGATTAGGGTCCCCTGCAGCAACAAGGACATAAGTTGGCACACATACCACATTTCATTGATTCTAGGGTGCACATTGTCCATGCTTTAATAACTCACTCTGCCTTACAATCAGTGTTGACCAGACAGTGGGTGTGATATTGTCATTGTTTCCACATGCGTATCAATATTTGACAGTTGGATGTCATTGGGTTGGAAGAAAGTCCTGAAGATAGTTGTTGATCGTCCTTTTTAAAAATGTATGTTGGTGGTCTTAATTGCATAGAGAAGGGATAGTGTATGGGAAAACCTAGACCTACCTAATGAGTGTGATTCACCTAGACTGCGAAGAAGTTTTGAGATGAACTTAAATTTGTTTTCCATGCATTGCTTATTATTATGTATGAAGAGGAGATATAATAAAAACTCCATGCCTAGCTAAGTCTAAAACTGCTATTTCAATTAGAAATTTTTTGAAGAAAATCCAAGTGATAAGAATGCATTATGTCATAGGAACTGTATTTTTCTTTTCTGAGTGGTACCTAAAATAATGTGTGTTACAATGGATGGCATATTAGATTTGATAAAATGTGGCAACTGGCTGTCTTCAGGCTTTAGGTTTGAATCTAGAGCTTCTGGCTTTATTTTCCAGATAACACTCTTGGTTTAATATGTCAGCCTCATGCTTAAGTTGGCTCAGGCCTCACATCCTCACACAGAAAATTCCAGAGAAAGAGAAAAATCTTCACAAGTCCATTTTTCAATTAACCTCTGTCTGCAGGAAAATGCTACATGCACTTCTTGTTTTTTCCTAAGCCATGTACTGGCAAAGGAGAGTTACATTCTCATGATTAAGATTAATCAGGGTCAAATATGAAAACCACATGGGCTGGCAAGTAATAGAAAAAGGTGGGAAGGCTGTTGAAAGGCGGCCACACGATATCCACTCCAAACCTTTTTTTCTTTTTGCTTAAACTAATAGTGTCAAGGAACTAACCCCCTACCCCCCACCAAGGCACACTTTTATAGCTTAAAAAGAGATTTGTGTTGAAACATAAATCTCTTCCTATTACCTGATTCAATAAGCATCAGATTTTCTGGTATATATTTGTACAAACTAATATATTTGCCATTGTCATATTTAAATATGTGCAGAGCTTTAAAATAGCTCCTTGGAATAAACATATACAGTATTTCAGAACAGTTGTCAGAATATTCTTATACTCGACCATTTCTACTGTATCATGAATGATTTCAATATGTCAGAGAAAGGTGGATGAGGATGTTTTAGCATAGCCCATGTGAAAATTAAACGCTGCTCTTTGGGAAGGTATTTGCCTGAAGTTGACTGGTATCTGCCAAGTGTCAATAACCCAGGGCCTGGGAGAAGGAACGATTGCCATTATCTGAATTTGAAAGAAGAGATGAGGTCTCTTCTGTACTGTAGCTTTGTGTTTTAACTTACCTGTTTTACTTTTGGAAAAGAGTCAAGAAGACACTAAATATTGGTGATTTGCAGGTACAGAGAAGCAGACTGCTTAAAAAGAGATAAGGCGATGGAATTCTTAAACTATGGGGAAAAAAAGAGGCCAGCAGTGTCCAATTTCCTTTGCAAGAGAGGGGCCGTTGGACCTTCAAGGGTTGGAATAAGAGGTTGGATTGTTCTCTACACTGGTATGAGAAATGGGAGGATGGATTCTCAGGATTAGAGCTTAAAGAATGTGTCCAAATGTATCAGAGTAACAGAGTCTGGAACTGGGTGCAGAGGGGTCAGAAATCCTGGGAAAATAAGAACAAAGTTCTCATAGGTGACCAGGAAGGGGGTGGGGGTAAATCCCATCTGGGCTTTCAGTCGCGGAATGTTAGCAGAGTGGCTAAGACAGTAGGCCCTGCCATTTGCTAGCTACACGGTCCTCACCTAAGTGGGTAACCTACAACCTCAGTTTCCTCATCTGTATCATAAGGATAATAGCATCTACCTCACTCTCCTTCTACTGTGTTTATTTTGTTCTTAACCTGTCTCAGTCATTACCTATTTTATTTCATTTGTTGGTTTATTTATTGTTTGTCCTCTTGAAGATAATATCAACCCCATGGTGGCAGGAACTTTGTTTGACTCATCCACTGCTATCTGTCTTTGAATAGACAAGGGGGGGTGGAATCAAGGAGATAAGCTGAATGGACTGGAAGGAAGCAGGATATAGCTCAGTGCTTCTCCAACTTCAATGTGTGCATGAACAGCCTCGGGGTCTTGTTAAAAGTGCAATTTCAAATTCAGTAGCGCTGGACAGGGACCTGAGATTCTGAATTTCTAAGGAGCTCACAGGTAATATCAAGACTATGTTGCAGGGACTAAACTTTGAGGAGTAAGGCCTAGAGAAGTTTTTGAGTCAGACACTATGGAGATGGGACTATGAAATGGTGCTTTTCATAACCTTCCCAGTGATGAGGATGCATATCAAAGTTGGGGGACTACTGAGGTTAATGAAAGAAGAAAAACAGATTTTAGGAAGCATGGAGGGACCAACCAAGTTGGGATCAAGTGAATATCCAACAACAGTCAGAGAGGCTAAGGTTAGTGTATGGTAAGGCTTAAATGGAGTTCTGGAATCCTCTATTATAAGTTTTCATTAGACGGAGAAAAAAAGGATGTCTTCAGCACTGATTCCAACATTGCCAAACTTCGTATTGCTTAAAATGAGAAACTTTAGACCCCATCCAATTTCATGCCTACGTATTCTCTGGTCATCTTAACTTGGATGCCTCTGAACTATTTGTCAAGCACTGCAAAGAAATAGAAAACTTTTCCAGTAGTTGGTGCAGTTTTTTAAAGAACTAACTACGTCTAACAAATGCTATTTGCCTCTATGGCAAAGTAATGGAACCCGTATTGAAAATAATAAGAAAGCAGTATCCAGTATATGTTTTGGCTTTAATAAACTTTTGGGTTCTTTTCATATTTGTGAGTTAAGTTTGTTTGCAAGGTTTTATTTAGACTGTTATATCAGTGGCTTCATATTAATATTAAAGAGGGAACGAGAATGTATTAAGTATGTGGTGTAGGTCTTTGGCCTTAGCCTACCTCCATATACTATTTTTTCACATGAGTTTAATCATGGAAAGGAGGACATAGTTATTAAACCTGCAAAGTTGGCAGAGCTGGTATCTCATGAATGGAATCTAAAGTCAAATTGTATTTATGGTGCTACAGAAGTATTTTATTATTCACTTATTAAGTATTTTATTGACTGACTGATTCTATATACATTATGTCCAAAAACGACTTCAGGTGGAATCCACACATTTTGGGGTGTCTGCTGTGTGGTGGCCCTGTGCTAGGTGCTGAGCAGAACAGAGACAGAAGACTTTTAAGTTCTGGCTTCAAGGTGCGTGAAACTTTAGGGAGGAGATAAGACAATTACATGAATAATTAAAGCAGAGTACAAAGGGATATATCTCACCAGAAGTGCCAAGGGGAGTCCATGGAAATAGTAAAGAGGTGGTAAGAATTGCCATCAGAATGGATTACAGACTTGATTTGGGAATTCAGCCACAATATTCAAAATGTAAAATACATACGCACTTTGTGCTGTCATAGAAAATATATACTACCTCCAGGAGCTGACTCAGGTTCTGTGGTTCTTGAAGCATATATAACTTTTTGGTTTCCTTTTTTATGGG
This sequence comes from Mormoops blainvillei, assembly GCA_004026545.1. Taxonomy (NCBI): domain Eukaryota; kingdom Metazoa; phylum Chordata; class Mammalia; order Chiroptera; family Mormoopidae; genus Mormoops; species Mormoops blainvillei. The sequence continues at coordinate 237,556 of PVJD01001721.1, read as the reverse complement.
AAAAAATATACTAAAGGACTCATATAAATAAGAGACACTGAAATTTGAGCTTTATTAGAGTCATTGTAGATCTCTCTCTGACTAGAGCTAGAATGTATAATCTAGCCTCATTTTAGTAGCAAAAGTCTGGACTAATCCAGGTGTTAGTAGAGTAGTGGTTAAATAAGTTGATATATTTTATAATGGAATGTTACACAGCTGCTAAAAAGGATGAAGGAGATCTATGTATATGTACTGGTATAGAACAACCTTGGAGATATTATTAGTTGATAAAAACCATGTGCAGAATGGTATAGTATGCTACTATTTATTTTAAAAAGGGGGACATTTATACCCAGAGATATGCTTATAGATGCAGCGAATAGCTCTGAAACTAGTAATATTGTTGCTTCTGGGAAAGGCTATGGGTGGGGAGTTAGTCGTAAAAGAAGATGTACTTTTTACCCCATATTTTTTGGACTGTTTGAATATTTACCATGTGCACTTAATAACAGTTTTGAAAATAATGTCAAAAGCAGCAACAACCATTCAAAGAAGAACGTTTGAGTCAGGCCTGGAAAGAAAGCAGTGTGGAGATTTGTTTGGCTGTTGCAGACAGTGAAGTGGGTCCCAATGGCGAAGAAGCTTTTTTGTGCAGATGTTGGGGAGCTATCGAGCAGAGGGCTCACCGGACAGAGCAGTGCTTTGTAGATATCACCAGTGGGATGGATGGGAGTCAGAAGGCTAGTCCTGAATCAGTTACTTTGGACCATCGGGAGAGCTAGAGCAAGGATCTGGGCGGTGTTAGTGCAAGAAAGAGCAGAAAGAAAAAGATGGGAGTGGGAGAGTTTGGAAAGGTGAACACATTGGAGTCAGGGAACATGTTAGGGTACAGAGGGCAGCAATAAATAAAAAGACCACTGGAGGCTCTAAAGAAATAGGATTAATCAATTAGGAAAAGTAGCGCCCAGTTGTGTGTTTCAAGTTGTTTTTCCTTCAGTATTTGGTGATAAATATAAACTGTCTTGCAAAACTCATCGTTTGGGGAAGCTCCTGTTGCCACCATGCCTTTAAAGCTCTTCCTTCCCCTCAGGGCAGGATAGGCCTTCTCGAGGACCCTGGATTCGGTAAGGAATCCAGCGCATTAGCAGAGGTTATTCTCAGGCCTTGTCACCTGAAAATATGGCGTAAAGGATAAAACTCATTGGACCACAGGAAAAATGAAGACATTCACTGTGCCCCTCATATAAGAGACAGGAAGTGCGGGGAGAGTGGGCAGTCCAAAGAGTCAGTCTGTCCTGAGCTCTGGGTTTCCTCTTCGCATAAGCTGATTGAGGGACCACCTTCCACATGGTCTCTAGGAGCGGTTCCCTGGCACTTCCCACAAATAATTCTGTCTCCCTGAGGATGCTTCACTTTGCTTCAATTAAAGACAAAGCTCTTCATTTTTCAGAGGTCAGGACAGAAAGTAAATTCATCTTGGTCATGATAATTCAAGACCCCCACTTCACATTGGAATGCAAGGGGTGCACTTTCCAGATGATGTGTTTCTGTAGAAGAGGGCATGTGAGTAGGTAGGAGAGGAGGAGCCTGACTCAAAGAGATTGCAGCTAAAAAGGCGCAGAAAAAATAGACAAAGGAATGATCGCTTTTCTGACTTGGCAATGCTACCTTCTTCAGGCCAGGAAAAGAGCACTTGAGAAAGTGAGGGAGATCTTGGGTTGACTTGGGCAAAGCGTTTCTCAAAATGGGTTTTAGGATCACTCGAAATAGAATAATCTGGGATGCTTGTGGAAAATCAAGATTCCTGGGCTCCACCGAGGCCCCAGTCACTAATAAACTCAGGTGGGGATGGGTAAAGAAGAGCGGCTTGGGAATGTGCATTGTGACAAAAGCTCTGTGGTGATTCTTTTGGTCACTAAAGTTTCGGAATCAGTACCTCAGTAGTTTAGGATTTGTCTCCTTTTTCCTCCTCCCCTCCCTTCCCCCCTCATCTCCACTTTTCCCAAATATCCTTCCATCCATGAACTTCTCCCCGGCTCTTACAACATGTCATTCTGGGTCGGCTGCCTACCTTCTTTGCTCCCACAACGCGGGAGTTTAGCTCCACTGCAGCGCTTATCACACTGTCTTGTCATTATCTTTACTTGTCTTTCCTCCACTAGACTGGACATTCTTTGGGGGCAGCGGCTGTGCATTTTATTTCTGAGTACTTTGTTCTAGAATCCTAGGACACCTCACTGAAGAGCTCCTCGATCACAGGGCGGGGGCAGGGTGATATTTGTTCTCACTATCACTGCAGAGCTACGGCTTTCAGAAGCGCTGATTGAAATAAGACCATTTCAGTGATTTCAGATTTCCCCCGGCTTGTGTGCCTGCAGCAGGAATCCGGTAGTAGCATGTGCGTGAGCTCATTCATGGAGGTACAGCTTGTCGTCCTTGGATTCCTCCCAGGCTTCTCTTGCCCCCACACTATGACCCACTTCTGACGATACCTAGGAACACAGGCTAATTTTTATGAAATTCAGATGTGAAAAGCAGAACAGGCTAAAGCCAAGTTTCACACTGAACTTCAGAACAGTGGGCTCACATTCACTGCCTATACCGGAGATTCAAAAACAGGCCGCTGACAAATTTAGGTCCTGATCTAATCAGGTAGCCTGGAAGGCAGCCAGCATGTCAGGACAGCTCAGAGAGCGGACAGGGCATGCTTCTCCCTTCCTAGCAATCTGCCGTGGGCTTTTAGCCTCCATTTCTCAGCAGGAGCTGCTAAGTACTTGAGTGCTTTACAAAGCACTTTAAAATTAGTTCCAACGAGGATATAGGTGGTTACGATAGAAGATGTTCAACCAGAGTCAGTGAGGGCCCAGAACCATTTCTCAGATCTATTTTCTTTACCTTTGCCCCTTCGAAGATTAATTGGCTGGAAAAACGTGGATCTGAAATAAACAAGTCTCGTAGGATCCCTAGCATTTGGAAGTACTTGGAGCAAGAAGTAGGCCAGCTTCACACAGCATGCACAGGCGCCAACTTCTGGTGCCTGGAGCAAGGGTGGCCTGGCCCTGAGGCTTATATGGGGGTTGGAGCTCACCCCCTGAGCCCCCTTAGGCTTACGTGAGGCTGATTTTCTCTTCCCACCACTCCTCAGGGCTTCAACCCCACTCCCATGTTCACCCATTTAAGTTTCTCATTGAACTGATCCTTAGTTTTCTCAGGCTGGGGGTAACTGGAAATAATATAGTTACATCCCATGGTTTAAAAGTGCACAATCCAGTACTTATCAAAGTACATTGTGGTAAAGAGTAAGCCAAAGAACTTACTAAAACACAAGATTCCCAGGCCTCATGCCCAGAGAGATTCTGATAATAGGCCTAGGAATTGACATTTCTGAAAGACTTCAGGCGATGTGGCTGACAGTGGATCCCTTTTTGAATAGTACTGGCATAATCTCAAGTTAACATTTCTCAAAACTGCCAGTGAAGCAGGACCCACTGCCTTTAGAGAATATGATTCTGTAATCCTTGGAGAGACCTGGGAATCTCTGTTTTTAATAAAACCCCCAGAAAATTCTTTGTGGTTCGTATTTATGTCTTAGTCATATTGTTTAGTTTTTCACTAACTTTAAAGTTGCAGAAATGTTGCCAAAATTGTGGAGTTCATACATCCCCCTCATTTTACTTCTCCTGATGTTAACAGCTTACAGAATCTTAATATAATCATAAAACTGTGGAATTAACATTGGTATGATACTATTAATTAAACTACTCACCCCTCAGGAAGTTTGATACAACCAGTCTGTGTGAGACTGAATACTGAAACCCAAAGAGGTCTCCATGCTAATGTGCAGAACCTGTGAACGTCACCTGATATGGCAAAGTTGTTTTTGTAGATAAGACTAATACAGTAATCTTAGAATGGGGAGAATGTCTTGGATTATCTTGGTGGACCTGATATAATCATAAGAGTTCTTGTAATCTTAAGGGACACAGGAAACAATCAGAATTAGAGAAGAAGGTAATGTGTTGATGGAAGCAGAAGGAGAAAGGGCAGGTTGATGCAAGACTATGAGCCAAGAAATGAGGACAACTTCTAGAATCTGTAATGGCAAGGAGATTGATTCTCCCTTAGAAGCTCCAGAAAGAACCAGCCTGCCTCACCTTGATTTTGTCTCTGTTAGACTCATTTTGGATTTCTGGTCTCCAAAAGTGGAAGAATAAATTTGCATTATTTTAAGCCACTTAGTTTGTGATAATTTATTACAGAAGCCATAGGGAACTAACATAGTATATGGATAAAGTTTGAGAATCACTGAACCTCACCAGAGTTGTTGAGAGAATTAAATAAGATAACTAATATGAAAGTGACTGGCTTCATAGTGACATACATAGAGTAGGGGCTCACTAAAGGGTGCTTTGGTCACCAGAGACAACAAAAGCAAACATTAAGACAATTATATACTTGATAAATTGCTGAGTCTCTGTTTTCTGAGACAGTATATCATTTTAATTGGATAAGATTGAAAAAGCTAATTATGGTGGGAGGTTTTAGATGGCCTTTCCTTTGCTCTCTGTCCCTTTGTCCTCTGTTTATGACTGGTTTGAGTTTTGCTGCCTGCTTCCATTGTTAATGTTTTTCTTATCTTTACTGAGAATGGAGTTTTATTTAAAATACATACACAGTCATAAACATACTATGCAGAGCTTTGCAATAGTGAGTAGACTTTTCTATTTTGAATTAGTTTTTCAAAATAGTGTTTCCTTTTGAATTCATATTATCTTTTGGATTTTTATTTGTGACTTTCTCTTTATTTTCGTTATTCATTTCAATCTGATCTTTCGATTTCTTTTTATCCTTTATCTCTTTGAATCTTGTATTTTTCTTTTAGTGTATTATAATATAACTGTCCTGATTCCTGTTTTTTTAAAAAATATTTTTCTTCTTATTTTGTTCACTGTGTGTGTATGTTTTTTCCCAACACCATTAGCCTACAATGAACATGTTATCTTTGTTTTGACATTGCTCTCATTTATGTTGTCCTTTAATTTTATTTATTTTAATTTTGTTACTTGTTTTTATAACTGTGGCAGGAAGCCTGGTCTTTGGAGGATAGGGAAACAACTCCACTATAAATGGAAAATTTGTAGGCCTCTTTCTTTCCAACCAATTTTGCAAGTGTTACTTTTAATGAAAGTCACATTTTACTCAATGTTGTTTCTCAAATACACACCTCTCTAAGTATATGTCAGAAACACTTCTGAAGGATAATCACGGCTCTCCCTGAAAGATGAAAGTGAGAAATAAGGGTGTTTGCTGATGTCCTGAATGACAACTTGTTTGAAAGTCTTCGGAGGAAACCGTTCTCAGGGTAAACAGTGAACAGTGAGGGTGAACAGTGGAGACACTTGGGGTTGCTATTCTTCCACATTTTATTTTCACAATTGGTATACAATCTAGGCTTTTGAGGATACATTTCTTTACATTAATGACTTTGACTCTGTGTCAGTCATGTTTTGTGGGTATGATAAACAAAAACAGTCTCCAATTAACCAAAACCAGAAAACAATTTATTTGAAATATGTTGGGGATCGTTCCCAAAAGCTTTTGGAAGGTGGGAGAACCAGGCTCAAAACATAGGAAGTGCCAAGGTAGAGAGGGCATCAGGCATTATTACGCAAGTTCACACCTCGGAAGCAACCTGAATGGGGAGTGACCACTGGTGATATCTTCATTGCCCTGTTGAGGCCAAGGATTCTGCCACCAATAACTTCAGAGTTTCCTTAGTGTCCCCAAGATTTAAAATCCTGTAGAAGAGCATTCAACTGGTCAGGACTTACTCTGGCTGCCAGGGATAGGAAGGGGGCAAATCTCCCTTTGACTTCTACAGTGGGAAGCATATTCCTAAAATAGGAAGGGTGCTCAAATGATGAGCAGTCAAAATATTACAGATAGGTGCTGTAAACACTCCTTTTCCTCATCAGGCACAAAAGCAGTAGGAGATGTTTAGAATAGGTTCTTCTCTGTGCTTTTCAAGTCACACTGTATCAGAAGATCTCCACCCTTACTAAGTGTAAGTCTGACTTACTGGAACATCTCTTTTTGAAGTCTCTTAACTACTGATCCTTCAAATCAAGATTTGCAATTAATTTATTTAGCAAGGGAACAACTTTCTTCTTTTTTCTCTTCTTATTGGATCATATATTCTTAAAACTGGACAAAATCTTAGAGATAACGGCATTTATTCAATAAGGATGTTTTTGACTACAAATGATGGAATACTCAAATAAAAATGGTTTATAGAATGAAATGTTGTTTAATGGGTTGGTAATTCAACAGCTTAAAAGTGACAGGGCACTGAGTCAGATTCTATAGAATCCTCTGAGCTTCCATGTCATGATTGCATGATGGCTGTAACAGCTCCAAAGGTACGTAGGAGGGAAATTTATTTTCAATAGTGAGGAAACCCTTTCCCTAAGGTCCAAGGCAGTTTCCATCAGCCAAGACTGGTAGGGGCCCATGTGCTAGCTACACAGGGGGCTGGAGAAGTGAGGTTGGTCAACTTCAGCTTCTATATTGGGAAATAAGCTCTACAAGGAAAGAAGGAGGGGAGAGAATGACTCCTGGCAACCAAGTGGGTTTGCTTAGACATCTAACTGGGCATTTAACTTTTGAGGAAACTGAGTCCCAGCAGGGTTAAACAATTTGTCCAAAGTCACAGGATCATTCAATCACAAACCCAGTAATAAAGTCAGCAGATTTAGTTGAATACTCCTACTTTTGTTTACCACTTCTCTTACATGCCATAGGGTTCCGTTTATCAAGAAGTTGCCCAGGATAGTTGAAATTGTGGGATAGTGGAGTGTTTTATAAGGGAATTTTATATCAGGGAAGATTTTCGCTTCTATCTCCCATAGCACAATTTCTGGAAACACTGTCTATTGTGTAAACGTGGACAATTTTTTTTTTTGTTTTTTTGTTTATAGCCAAGATTAGGGCTAACATATTGGGAGGAGGGAGAGGGAGAGAAAGACAAAGTGAGATAGAGATTTAATAGAGACCAGGTAGATGTAGAAAAGAAACCAAATTATATTTTTATGGGTTGAGGCCAGTCCCATCTTAGGAGTCAGAAAGAGGGCAGTGTAGAGGCCCCTTGGCTCCTCTCCGGGTCTGCTGTGCAGGGTGTTTATGAACATCCCATCCTCTTTGCCCACTTGTCTCTATGGTACTCAGTGTCACGGCCACAATGTGCCAGGGCAGATGGAAACTGTCTGAGCGCCCTCTTGTCGTGATTGCTATAGAAGTGGGCAGTCGTAGTCACTGGAGGGTCCATGTGGGTTTTGTTTTGTTTCGACACTAACTAGGTTCTGAATAGTGAGGGGTTGAAGTGCCAAAGAATAAACATGATGTGGGAGGCAAGCAGAAAGTGAAATGGATTTGAACTAAGCGGAGGACGAGGGAAAGTGTTGATCATAAAATCTACAGATATTTCATGGTAAGAATAAAGACGCTGGGTCCACTAAAAATGTTTCATTTTTGTCCCTGTCCACATAGTCTTTTTGAACATTCTGTCTTATCCAGATTTTATGTTGACAACCCTACGTACTCTGGAATTTTGACACTCCCTGGACCCAAATAATTGGACCAGGAGCAAATACCTTACCTAATACCTGCCTGTGTACTGAGCTGTCAGCAGATTTTATGGCTTAGCTTAAAATGATGAACTGGACAAATTGGGCTCTGACCCATATCCTCTCTCCCCACTCCCCTCCCTCATATTTGAACTGAGGAACTGAGACTGACACTCTAGTCGGCGGAGCGCCGAAACCGGGCCATGTAGCTGGAACTGCTGGCCACACTGAACCCTGGGCAAGGTTAAGTAGGAGAAGACACTGGTTGAGAGCGGAAGACGGACCAAACTCAGAGAAGGGAACAGAAGTTAGAAATCTTTCAGTCCCCGAAAGAGAAAGAAAGGCAGGCAGAATAATAACTCTCTTTGATCATTCTGGTTTCCAGTTAAAATGCCATGAATACTTTCTGTTCTTAATTTCTGTCCTGGTCCAGGAGATACCTGTACTTTTATCATTAATCCTACTTTGTTAGTGTATTTCTGCTTTTGTAACCAAAAGAAATATAACACAGAAGGTAGCTAAGATGCCTGGAGCCTGATTCTTCATGACTGGAGGCTTCACATGTTTAGATAAACATTATCGTTTCCTATTCCCTTTAAAAATATTGCATCTTGAAAGGTAATGCATACATATATGATTATGTGTCTTCTACAATGGTACACTCTTAGTGTATTGGGGAAGACAGATTGTAGGTAAAGATGAGAAGGAAAGGAGGGTTAGTCATTATTTACTCACATGAATGTGAATTATTTTTCAAGTGACATTATAGAGCAGAAGCTTGGGAGAGAGAAAAACACAGAAAGAGAAAAAAAGGTCGAGGCTCCCAGAAACAAACAAGGATAACTTCATTATGATAAGTACGAGCACTTATTGGGGACAAGTGAGCATTCAGACTGAGCTATTGTCTTGAAAAAAGGAACGGAGTCAACTTTTTACTCTCAGAACCTAGCAAAGTGCTTGGCCTCTAGCAAATACCCAATAGCCTAAAAACATAATTGAAACTGGAGAAGACAATGCATACAGCATAGTTAGTTGTCCTTGATGCATTTTAAGAGTCCCCATAAAGACTTTTAAATGAACAATGACCCCAGGAACTGATGTTTTTTTTTCCTTCTCTTCATCATCAGCAAAGTTTAGATAGCAAGGGAGATTTTTATAAAATGTTAAGCTATAGGCCAGGTATTTTCTACTTGAAAACCATTCTTTAAACCATTGAAGTAAATTGATATTAAATAAGACTTTGTTGTCTGTTACCACTTCTTCTGCCTTTACTTTAGTATATATAGAGGACAAGGTGGCCCCCCCCAAACAGAAGATTAATCTGGGTTGTCCTGTAAATGGCATAGTAATGATTAGATTTCTTTGGGGTGTGTGTGTGTGTGTGTGTGTTCTGATGTTCTTTGCTTGTAAAACCTTTGATAGAGGCTTAGAAAAGATAGCAACAAGTTTTAGTAGTATTATTAGCTCCTCAGTGCAATCTCATATTCTAAAATTATGGTTCTAAAATTACTAGTACAGAATTTAGGACACTGATGTGATTTTAGGTCATTCCTCCCTCCCTGATTGAGGATTCTTTCTGTGAGAAGTATTAACAGCACCAATTTCTGTAAGAAGATGGTTTTGGCTGGACTTCAGGTATGGGTGTGTGAAAAATGAGCACCACTCTCTCTAAAAATAATAGTTTATGTTTATCTAAAGATCAGTCGTATTTATGTCTGTTTATTGAATCAAGAGCCATTCATTTTAGGAATGTGGGCTCAAAACTGCACTAGGTAATGTGTAAGAAAATAAAAGCTACAATATCTCAGCCAAACCATGTTGATCAGCAAAAATCTACCCATGGTTGCACACACTGGGGTATGATAGACTCTAAAAAATGTATGTTGGCATATATTCTTTAATAAAAGAGAATACATTTTATAAAAGGACAGAATTTAATTTTCAAAAGGGCTTTCAACTTCCAAAGCTTATCTGGGTTGGGAGTGGCAGATGGAGGTGAGGAAGGGAAACATATCATTGAGGAAGATTAAGTGAATAAAAGGAAAGTCTTTGAAATTCTCCAGTATTACAGATCCACAAGCTAAGAGACTTCCAGGGACTTTTTCCTGAGTCTAAATTCTCTGTGATCCAGGGAGCCCTGGCATTTTCAAGCTACAGACTCTTTGGGGTCAGAAGAGACAGGGTTTCTGAGGTATTTCAGAGTCAGTAAGGGGTTGTTAAGTGAGAGGCCACCTACATCAGACTCAGACTACCTCAGAGGCTATGTTGGCATTACGGGCAGCTTAGATGAACATCTTTGGTGGAAGGGATAGCAGAAAGAAAAAGAGAGTAGCTGATTGTGGCCAGTTCCTCTCCCTGCTACCTCTAGGAGTAAAAGAAAAATGAAAGACACAGGTATTATGTTGAGCCATAGTGGGACTAGGGCTATCTTAGCTAAATTGTAAAGAAATCTTAAGGTCTTTGTGAATGATCACATCGGTCGCTTAATTTAATGTGCTCATTCCTCTAGCCAGTATGACAATGAAGTTTGTTTCTGTCTCAGCCACTAGGGAGTTTTCCACCATGAGCACTCATTGGTCTGGTAGCAACAAATCTTCCAACCCTGAGTAATATCCGTGCTTAAGACAAATCGCCTAAGTCATTCCTGTTCAAGAACCAGTTTCATCTCTGATGGTTTTGCTCTGACTCTTCATGTCAGGCTATGATTTTAGATTAAATTCCCTGACATCTGTAAAACTGATCTTTGGCATTGTTGGTTTTTTATTTCTATGTCTACTGTAGGACTTTTAGTCATAGAGAAAAAGTCATGGAAATTGACTTTTATTAAGACAAAGATGACTCCGAAGACTTTCTTCCAGGGATATTTGCATTTTAAGGATTATACTGAGACAGCAAACTCTAATTGAATAAATGTTTGTATTTCAGTGCTTGAGTGGACTCATGAATTCATGGCATATAACCCAGTAGCTTCCCTGCTGACTTGTAAAGCCTCGCTTCACACTGCTTTTGGTATCCCTGGGAAGGTGGGGGTTTGACTGAGGGGAAAAGAAAGTTTGTTGAGTACCTACTAAGTGCTAGCCTTCTATCTAGCGGATTTACATAAATTATTTCAATTATTCCTCATGACTACTATTGGAGGAAGTGGTAAACATGCTTACTTTAGAGATGAACAAAATTAGGGTTCAGGGAATTAGGCAACTTGCTAAAGGCAACACAGCCTGGAAGTGGAGGAGTTGGGAATTCGACCAAGGTCTGGTTTCTTTCTTACTTCGTTCATCTATTTACTCACTCATTTACCCACTGACTTACTGTCTTGCTGTGTGCCAGGAACTGGGGACGCCACAGCGTTTGGGAAGACAAGGTTTGTCCCTCATGGACTTTATATTCTAATGAAGGAAACAGATAATATCAGCAAAAACTAAATTCAAACTGAAAACTCTTTGACACTCTGCTTTTTCCCCATTACCTAGAATAATGACTGATTCTGTCAGACCCAGAGGTATATATGTGCGTGTGTGTCATAGATGGTACATACACACACATATGTGTATAAGTAGTCAGAAAACACATGCTATATATAAAAATATATGGGTAAGGGCAATAGAATGACTGGGTCAGGACACAGGTGCTGTTTTAGATAGGAGGGCAGGAAAGTTCTCTCTGAGAAAGTGACAACTGAGTTGAGACCTCTCTGAAGATCTTTGCGAAGATTTGGAATAAGAGCATTTTAGGCAGAAGAAACAGCTCCTGCTGAAGTCCTAAAAAGAATAAGCATAGTGTATTCAAGTACAGTCAAAGCTGGTGTTAAAGCAGAGTGAGCTGGGAAGAAAGTGGTCGGAGATGAGGTTGGGGAGAGAGAAGCAGGGCCAGAGTACACAGAGCTTTATAAACTAATGTAAGGAGTTTGGGTTTTATTCTGAGTATGATGGGAAATCAAGAATGTTTTTAGCATAGAGTGACACAGTCTGACTTCTGGTTTCAGCAAATCATATTCAGGTTGTTTGGGGAGGAGCTGACTTTAGGGGGACCAAAGAGAAAATGGGGGACTAGTTAGGGGGCACGTGGTTGTCCAAGTTAGGCATGATAGTGGTGTAAACTAGGTTGGTATTTGGAAAGTGATGAAAAGCAGTGAGATTTGTGATTGATCATTACTGCAAAACTGTGTTGCTTGCATTATTTTACTATTCCAGGAAAGGGAAGCTCTCTCAGCCCCTTTGGGACTTCTCTTGATCTTTTTGTGACTCATGCTCCCCTATCCTTGGGCCTCACAGGAAAGGCCAAAGCGGGTGACCGACCAGTCCAATGCAGGGGATAGGGGCAAGGATGAGAACTTTCCTCATCCCTTGTGACTATAAGGCGACTCCGGGCTCAGGCAGACTTGACATTTCATAAATTGTCATCTTCTTATCACATCTAATATCACTGTGTCCTGGACTTGAGACTTGAGTGGATAACATTTTTTAAAACATTTTATTTTTTATAGTTTTAATTTCCAAATCTGTTTTCAACCCTGGACATCTAAGCCTTTCTCTGCACTGTGAGTTCAAAGCCGACCAAGATGGCACTTAGATTAGAATGTTCCCGGCACCAGGGAATCTGAAGGAGTCATTGTTGGCCTGAGAATGAAATGTGCTCATTAACAAAGAAAATTGGAAACTAGGCAGCACTTTTCCATTAGTGCTCTGCCTTCTGAAACATTAATGGATAGACCTGCTACTGCTCCAGAAACTATTAATAATTCTCCCTTTGGTGCTCAAATATGATACTACTGACCCACCATCAGTAGGACATGAGATTTATTTAAAAAAAAAAAGGTTTTAATTGTTTGGACAGTGCTGGTGATGGATATTATATTAATCAAGTTATTTTGTTTCGGAGTAAAGGAAAACTACCACCACTCATTTAAACCAAAGCAATAAATAAATAAGTAAAGCCCAAGCGATTTGTTATACAAGAGTATTTTATGTAACCAAAAGCATGGATTGCAGCCGGTCCTTGTTTACCACTGAAATCAGGAATCAGGAAACTGTGGGAGAGGCAGGCAGCTTTCTTTGTCTTTTTCTCATCCCAGCTTTTCACTGCAGGTCTACCTAGTTCTCAACAATGAGACCAACCTAAGTGCATCCAGCTTTCTCGGGAGCAGACCTTTGTCTGTGGCCACATCACTACCAGCCTTTTTCCCAATGAACAATAAGGAAAAAGATGACCAACTGTCTCGGTTTGCCTGGGATTATCCTGGTTTTCATATTGGAAGTCCTGTGTCCGGGGCGATGGAAAAGTTGGTCACCCTACTTGTTGCCATGTAGATGTTGGAAGACGGATGGATGTGGATGTTGGGAGTGAAGATCCAAGTTCAAAGGAACTGGAACCAGGGAAGTCCCAAATTGAGTCTAAAAAAATAAAAAGAGCACTTCACAATTGGTCTCTAAGTCTTGTCTCTTTTGCATTCAACCTACTCAGATTTTCAAAGATAAATGAACAGTTATGTTAGAAACGTGGAGATACAAACTACATCTTTCAGGAAGCAGCTCCTCTGGATATATTTTTGCCATTACTGTCACCTCTATTGAGTCAGATGCAGCGCCCCACTAAACGAGAGAGTTCATTTTGACCAAGACAATGAACGATTATGGCTTTGTTTTTTTTTTAAAGCAACGTCAAACCTACCCCCAGTACTGTTTGATTTTTCTCAACTTCTCTCTATTCAGATGTAAGAGAAAAAGTAAACCCTGTGCTATGATTGGAGATTCCTCATCTGTTTTTTCACCTTTATGACCTTAAAACAATTAACCAACTATCTTTACATGTTTAGTTCCATAAGACGACATTTTGAGTATAGCATTTGCATGGATATTTAAATGAAGAATTACTACTGACTTTCATCTGAATTTCATTTTCTTCCGAAAGACTCACTAATATTGGGGGTAGCCTGTTGACCAATGTCAGAAAGACTTGTTACAAAGTAGGCACTTGTTTGAAGTGCCCTAGGTCCCACAAAAGGGTGACTTTTCCCAGGGACATTATTATATGGCCATAAACTAGTACATTGGATGGATGGACACTAATCTGTATAACCAGTTCTCTCTCAGGGAGCTTTCAGGGTTTATCTAGTTTTTTTCTATCACATGCAGCACTTCAATAAATATTCTTATACATATATATCCTGAAATAGTTTTGTGGGTGTTTCCAAAAGGAAATTTCTAATATAGTGGAATTACCAGATCCAAGAATTTGTCATCCAAGATAATTCCACTAATTATATATTCTTACCAATAGTATATGAGAGTATTGGTTTCCTGTATCCTATCTATTACACAACTTAAATATTTGCCTATTGGTATGCAAACAGTTGGTTAGAATCATGTTTTTCTAATTATGAATGAGGCTAAAATTGACGTTTTTGATTGTAACTTTTGTGTGTGTGTGAATTGTCTGTTCATATTTTTCACTCTTTATTTTCCTTTTTAACTGTTTGTTTTTAATGGTGTAGCTAATATGTTTTGAATTTTATTAATCCCTCTAAAAAACATAGGGGAATGGATACTTTTTTAGAAAAGTGAACTCAATTCTCAAGTAGTAGCAACAGCAGAGGCAACAGAAAATAACCCATGATTCCGATTCCTCTCCTTTCTGGAAATCTCCATTAAGTTATTTTCAGTTTGCTAATAGCGATTTTTTAAATGTTGAAAATTAAAAGATATCTTGATAGGCAGAGTCATGAACATAGGTAAATATTTGTTCAATCTTAGTAGCGAGCAATAATATAGCATGTGCGGTATGGCAGCTCAGGGCTGTCTCAGTGTATTTTAGTGTGTTGATAGAGCCATTATGAATTGTTGGGGTGGCAGCACTTCCGTTCTTTCACATCATTTTGCAAAATTATGTTTCAAGGTATAAAAACATGGCTGCTATTATTATACTGAATAGCAAAGCCACTTACTTTTTAAAAACTATTTTATTTATTTATTTATTTTTAGAGAAAGGGGAAGGAAGATAGAAAGGGAGGGAGAGAAACACTGACGTGTGAGAGATGCCTCTCACATGCCCCCAGTGAGGCCCTGCCTGCAACCCAGGCATGTGCCCTGGTCAGGAATCTTTCGGTTCAAACGTCAGCACTCAATCGGCTGAGCTACTCCAGCCAGCGTGCCACCTACTTATTTTTACGTTGTCAGCTTCTTTGGAGAGTTTTTGGAGACTGTTATCTGAAACTAGAATTTTCTTAAAGGACAGGTTCAAGTCTTCCATAAAAGACTATTAGTGGCCTGGGGAAAGTATTTTTTATATGGCTTATAATGAAATTTTTAAAATATTTTGGATGTTTTCTTAAGAAAATCTACCAAAAATATGGGTTCAATCATCTTTTTTTCTCTGTGACTTTCTCAACTAATCCCACAACTTTTGCTAGAAACTTTAAAATAGACTGTTATTTCTTCTCAAATACATCATTATTAATTAATTAGCAGTACACATTTTAAGATTAAATACTATTTTAAAACTGAGATTTAAAATGGTTCTCCACAGAGAAGTTGAATAAGGTTTAGCAATGTTTAACTTTTTAAAGTTTTTTCAGCTTTATTGGGATATAAGTGACAAAATTATAATATATTTAAAGGGTACAGTGTATTGATTTGATACATGTATATGCTGTGAAAAGATTCCCACCATTGAATTAATTAACACATCCATCCGCTGACATATTTTCTCTCTCTCTCTCTTTTTTTTTTGTAAAAACACTTAAGCTCTACTTTCTTAGGAAATTTCAGTTGTATAATACAATATTATCAGAAATAGAATATTATCAGCAATATTATAATGTCTAATGTAACCATATTTTACATTAGACCCTGACTTCTTGTTCATTTTATAACTGAGAGTTTTTGCCCCTTTACTCTCCCTGTTTTCCCCAAACCCTAACAACCACCGTTCTGCTCTCTGCTTCTGTGATTTTGAAGTTTTTTTTAAAGATTCCACATGTAAGTAATAGCATACAGCAGCCCTGCAGCACTTGCCTTTCTCTGTCTGGTTCATTATGCTGCATAATGTTCTCTGGGTTTATCCATGTTGTCACACACGGCAGCATTTTCTTCTTTTGTAAGACCGAATAATAGTCCATTATAGATATAATGCAATATACTTATATTAATAAATTATGAGTCTATTTCTATATTATATTAATATACTTACAACCAATTTAAAATTATATATTTAATAATTAAGCAAATATGGATAGTATAAAATTAATATTTAAAGGAATTTAAAAATTTTTATTATAAAATTTTCAAAACTATTCAAACTCAGACTTTATAGTACAACTTTTTAGGCTATCGAATTCTTTTTTAAGTAGCAATTATGTCTCTGCATTTTCCTCCTAGCATTTCAATTTAGATTTTTGTTTTCATCCTGGAATTAAATGTTCTGGAAATGTCTGTCTTTTAAACAGTCGATCAATTCCTAGCATGCTACAACACCAGACGTGATTTGGATAGTCAACGACTTCCTAATTCCGATTGCTTTCATTGCCAGTAGCAGGTCTAGGTTAATAAGAATATATTATGGACTCCAGCTGAGCCAGGATTTATTAAACTGTTGCAGTTAGTATTCACATTGATCACCCAATAATAAGTTAATTTTTCTTCTGACATTATTGAGATCATTTGGAGGAATAATGCATATCTTTTCTCGTAAAGGAGTACTCACCTTATTGAAATGTCTATCATTTTAAATAGCTTCCTATCATGGTGGCAATGTACCCAAAGGTGAAATGATGTGACATGGGTTTCACGGAAAGGAGGCCAACTTTATAGGATTAGTCAAACTCACTCTATGTTTAAGGCATGAAAAATGAAACAAAAATGTTCATAAAGATAATTTCCCAGTAGCTTACAAACAATTGTATAGGAGAGCAACAGATCTTTTGGTTTTTGGAAACTTTCACTGTAAATTATTGAATTTTTGGCTGCATAGTCAATAACCAACATTAAAATATAACTACCTTACCTTAACAATAAATACATTGCCTTTCTGGAAGCAGTAGAATTGTCTAAAGAGTTTCCCATTAATATGACATCATTGATATTTGCAAAAGTGGGTGGAGGGATTGAACAAAGAGGATAAAGGACTCATGAACACGGACAACAGTGTGGTGATTGCAGGGGTGGGGAGAAGTGGGTTTAACAGGGATAAGTGGTAATGGAAGAATATACAATAAAAATTAAAAAATCTTTTGATATATTATTTTAAATGGCTGCATAATATTTCACTGCATGAATGGTTCATAACCAACCTTCTATTTTTGGTCATTTAGGTGGTTTCCAATTTGTCACTGTTATATATTGCTGACATGAGTTTCTTATATTTGTTTTAACGTAAACTCCCAGAAATCAAAATGATCTGTCATAGGGTAGAAAAATTTTAAGGTATTTGGCACACATTTTCAAACTGAAAGAGTCTTGTTGCATTAAAAAAATTACAAGTCTGTAAGTTCTATGATAGCAGAGATTTTATCTTTTTAGAGTGTTGTTTCCTTGCACCTAGTATAGTTTCCTAATACTTAAAATGGTCTGGAATATAGGTACTCAAAAATACATTTGCCTGACGACATATGGCTCTATTCAGAATCTGATTAAGTTATTCTCAGGTGAGCCTGGAGCCAAGCTATCAACACAACATCAACTTCCCTTGAGTGCTAATTGGTATCCATAACACAGAAGAAAATAATCTTGCTATTTATCTTGTTTGTTTTCTATCCTTATAGCAAAAGTAAGTAGACTCTGGGTATATCTGCAAATAAAATCTCTGTTTTTGTAGCCTTGTAAAGAAACTGGTTGATCCTCAACTTCTGTAGGTGACAGTGGTGCTGCTGGTAGTGGTAGGTGTGGGGGTGGGGGTGGGAGTGAAGCTGGGGGGCTGGCAGGGATGAGGATGAGGTCCAGGGCAGACTCGCTCTCTCCTTTTCCAGTTTAAATATTTAACAACCTCAATTAAAGGGACATAGATGCGAATTTGCAACTTGGACTTAGACCTAACTATACACTCACAATAAATCTCAGTTTCCTTTCAAAATAAAAAAGTACTTGTTTGGCTCAAATTGCCTACAGCATTGTAAATGAAAAACTTAAAATTCTTTTTGAGTTGTAAACCTTTCTTAAGACATCACAAGTTCTTAACACTAGGGGGCATGGTAGACTTAACATACTATTCTTGGAAAGTGGCGTCTACTCTGAAGCATAGAAATTTTCAGTTTTGAGAAAAGTAGGTAACTGAAGTAGGAAAATATAGCTTTGATATAAGTACAAGTGTGACATCTCTATGCTTTTAAAACTATTAACTGAGTGTATATTGTGCCTTTTTCTGCCTTATTATAAAAGTAATAATACTTATTTAAAAATTTAATAGTTTAGAAAGAAATAAAAGTGGAAGTCACTCATAATCCCATTACCCCAAAATTTCCACTGTTAATTAATTTTTGGAAAATGTTCTTGGGATTTTGACAAAATATAACCATTGTTAGACAGATAGATATAGATACATGGAAAATGTTATTCTGTAATATGCATTTTACCAAATAAACCACAGACATGTTTCATGTCACTAAGTACACATCAACATTAAAAAAGTTATGGTTACAGAATTTTCCATGGAGTAGTTTCACCATAATTACTTATTTATTTAACTGATCTATTGTAACTTCAGATTGTTTTAGAATTTTTACTGTTGTAAGCAATGCTGAAATTAGCATCCTTAGTCCTAATAAGTTTTTATACTTATTTGATTATTTTCTCAAATTAAATTTCTAGGTCAAATGGCATAATCTTACAATTTGACACATATATTGTCAGATTGCTTACCAGAATTATTAGGCCAATTTATTTCCATTACTGCTGAGAGTTCTCTAGGGGCCCATTTCTCTAACACTTAGGCCAACACTGGGTAATCTTATTCTTTTAAGTATCTTTCAGTAGAAGAGGGGAAAATTATATCCCATTGTTTTATTTTGAAGATTAAAAAAACATTCTAGTGAGACTATACATTTTATGCCACTTATAGTTTTTTAAATCAGATATTTATATGATCAGCTGACTACTCCTTTGGGACATTTGTCTTTTTCAATAGATTTATTTTAAAGACTCAATTTTTAAAGAGCAGTTTAGGTCCACAGCAAAACTGAGAGATACAGAGATTTTCCGTTTATACCCTGCTCCGTATACGTGTCCTCCCGCATTATCACTACATGCCTCTCAAGTTGTACATTTGTCATAATTGTTAAACCTATATTGACACATCATAAACACCCAAAGTCCATAGTTTGCAGTGGGATTCACTCTTGGTATTGTACATTTCATGGATTTGGACACATATATGATAATATGTATTTATCTTTATAGTACCATATAGAGTGTATTTTCACTACCCAAAATATTGTCTGTATTCTGCCTACTTATCCCTCCCCACTGCCCCAAAACCTGGGGACTACCGATCTTTTTACTGGATTCGTATTTTGCCTTCTCCAGAATGTCATGTTGTTGGAATCATATAGCCTGCGGCTTTTTCAGTTTGGCTTCTTCTATTCAGAAATATGCATTCAGATTCCTCCATGTTGTTTCATAGTTTGTTAGCTCACTTCTAGCTTATCAATTACTTCTTTCAGGAATTTGCCTTTGGTGTTACCTCTAAAAAGTCATCACCATACCCAAGGTCACCTAGACTTTCTCTTATGTTATCTTCTAAGGGTTTTATATTTTTACAGTGTACATTTAGGTCTGTGATCAATTTTGAGTTAATTCTTGTGAAGAGTGTAAGGTCTTTATCTAGGTTTATTTATTCTTTTACATGTGAATGTCTGATTGTTCTGATACCATTAGTTGAAAAGGTAATATTTGCTTCAGTACATTGCCATTACTCTTTTTGTTAAGGACTCATTGACTATATTTATGTGGGTCTATTTCTGGGCTTTCTATTCTGTTCACTTGAACTGTCTCATTTTTTACTGATACCATGCCATCTTGGTAACAGCAGCTTTATAGGAAGTCTTGAAGTTTGGTAGTGTCAGTCCTCCAACTTTGTTTTTCTCATTCAATATCATGTTGGCTATTCTCAAATTCAAAAGCAATAGGGAATCATGGAAGGGTTTTAAGTAGGAGGGTGACATGATAAGAATTGCGTTTTGCGAAGTTCACTATGACCGTAGTGGCGTTAGTGGGTTGAAAGGGGCTAGAGGGGATGAGAGGGACCAATGTGAAGGCTCCTGCAGAGAGTGACCCAGGGCAGTGGTGATGGTAGCATGAACTGGGGTGGTAGCTGTGATAGGCATGGAAAGTGGATGGCTTTAAGAGATGTTGAGGAAGTGGGATTGACAAAATATGGGGGTAGATTGAAAATGGGTTTGAGGTAGAAGGATATGTCAAGGATGACTCTTAGTGTATGGCTTTTGCAACTGAATGGACAGCGCTGTGCACTGGAGGAAAGGGTATACTGGAAGACAGGCAGGTTTAAGGAAGAGGAGCATCATTTAAGTCCAAAACATGTCACAGTTAAGATGCCTTTGGATATAAAATGGAAATACTAAGTTGGTAATTAGATGTCAAATGTGGAGCTCAAAAAACAGGTCTAAGCAAGAGATACACATTTGGGAATTTTTGACCCAAGTATGTGAACTGAAGCCATAGGCATAGTAGAGATTATTTAAGGAGAAAGATAGTAGGGAAAGAGAAAAAGACCTAAGGCTCAGCTGCAAGGAAATCCAATGTTTAAACCTTCTGCAGAGGCGCATAGCATGAAAAAAAAGGACCCAAGGAGCAGCCAGAGAGGCTGCAGGTCACGTAGGTGAGTGTGGTGTTCCGGCACCGTGGATGACCACGTTCTACTTGCTCTGAGCCCGTTAGTCTGGTCATGGCTACTGGGCAAGGGGTGGACAATTGACCTAAAGACAGCTGGTTTGCAAGCCAACCACAAATCTATTAGATTTTCTGACACAAATACTCCTCCCAGCAAGAATTTTCTTCTGCTGGATGGTGGGTTTAATGAACAAATTGGACCCTCTGCCCTGGAGATGTTGAATGCCAGACCCACAGAAGAAGGGAGTACTTGGAGTGAAGGGTAGAAGCCAATGACTTACAGAAAGGAAAAAAAGGAAAAAAGGGTATTCGAGCTTTGATCATGAGAGAGCAGGAAACAAGGAGCTCTGATTAGAGTTCCAGTGGGAGGAGAGAACCCAGTATCTACAGTTATGTTGAATTTTGAACAAACTTCCAATTTCTGAGTTATATTTCTTTCTATGTGAAGCCTGTGTGTGTAGCTATTTACTAGTTTTTGTAAGCCCTGGTCACAGTGATTAGTTTCATTGTCCTTATTTCCACATGTATCATCTGAAAAAAAACTTACTACAGGGGAAATCAAATTTGCTCTTTACAATTTAAACTACTCATGCTCTCCCCTCCTTCAGGAATTCCCTTTTTTAAAAAAATGTTCTTATTTGTGTTTTTGTACAAATTTCATCCCTTTGCCTCTACCAACCTCACTCTGATTATGTCCATATGTGTTCTGGGGATCATTTCATGTACAAACTCCAGTAAAACTCATAAACCATGACATGCTAATCCAGCTCTAGGTGATTTTGCTTTTCAAGAAATATGGTACCAAAGGGAATTCTCATCTTATCTCTTCAATGGGCCTCAAGCACTTTGTCCATACATACTCTTATTGAAAGCTCCTTTTCTAACAACCCCAGTTCCAGGAAGGGTCTCACTCTCCTACCACAACAGCACCGAGAGATGACCAGAGAGTGGGCTTTACAGCTAGCGTGATCAAATATCCAGAGCTTTATATCTGTCGACTCATCATAATCATTCCTAGTGATCATTTCCATTCTCAATAGTGCCCCCATGTAGAGAGAAGCAGACTGATGGAACCTGGGCACATCAGAGACCGTGGCTCTCATCTCACTCAGCTGTTCCATTCTGGAACCACTGGGCCCATGGGTCAGTCATGGGCCTTCAGCTCATCATTTCATAACCCTATGTGACACGAGGAGTCTGTTAACCTGGTTATGAAGTGTCAGTTCAGGAAACAATGTCATAATTTGAAAGTATGTCATTAGTAACAAGATACATATTTTTCTTTTTCCCTTTGAATTTTTAAAAACCAAATAAGTTGGGCACAAATACTTCTCCTTTATAAAGTATTAGAAAACTTCCTAAGTGTTTAGCATAACAGACTTTACTTACCAATATTTCATCTCCTTAAAATAGTTCTCATGTAAAACCTTCTATTTAATTTTCTTGTTTTTCCCAAAATGCTCTCTAATACTAAAAATGAAAGTAAAAAGTGAGATATAAGTATCTTAAATGCCATATATGCATATATATACGCACATATGTTCGTATATATACATATACACACATGTACACACACACACATATATATATATATAGTTTAAATAAATATTCACTAGCCCCTTTCTTGTTGTTGGATTAACCATTTAATGTGGTCTTCTAGGTGAGGGCTCTCGTTTATTATTGTAATTGATGCCATCTATTTTCTTCGTAATAAGGGTTAGGAGTATTGAAATCTGATCTCAAATCTCCCACTTTTGAGTCCCATCAGTGTCATTAATAACTGTGTGACTTCAGATGCTTATTTGAGGGCTCCAAACCTTAGGTTTTCTTTCTCTGTAAAATGGAGAAAATAATAGCTCTTACCCTGTAAGGTTCTTGTGTTCATTCAAAGGCAAATGGCATATAAAGTATCCTATATAGTATAAAAACTCAATATATCCCAGGAATCCTTGTTATTGTGTCTGTAGAACAGCAGGTTACCAAATGTGAGAATCTGTATCATCATAAGCAGTTTTGATGATGATTCTTTCATTATTTAATGTAAAACCAATCAGGTTAAAAAAAAATTGCATACCCATAGTGGAGAAAAGAGTAGCAAAATGTGTCATCTTTCTTATGGTGAAAGAAAATTCAGACACAAAGTCTGTTTGAAAATAAAATTTGGTATCCTAGGTTAAACAATGAGTTCTTTTAGGTTTTGGGCTTTCTCTACTTGAGCATTTGTGAAGTTGGCTTGTTATAGGCAGATGGTTTTATTGTCAGATTGCAGTGATTAATAGGGGAAATATTATAAAATATCAGTTTTAACTTTGCATAGCCAGTCAGTCCTTAGAGACTTGTAGTTGTCATAAAACATCTGAATGGAAAAGTTGTATCAGAGGAAAACATGAGCAACTTTCTCATAAAAATTTACTCCATCGTCTGTCTGCCTCCCTAAATTGCTTTCTTATAAAACAATGGCTTGAAGGACCTGGTGTTCGCTGCTGTCAGTTTTGTTTCTTCACTAGTAGAAGACAGAAAGTAAAATGCAAAAGAGACAAACCAATGGCCATGGAAAACGTATTAAAAAATAGCTGAAATTTAGAATAGCTACCCCTTTTCTTTTGAAATGCTTTGTAATAATTTGTTTGCTCTGCTTCCATTAAAAACAGTTCTGAACATTACACGTCTAGACCATTTACAATATGAGTGGTTGACTTCAAATGAATATTTAAGCTTTTTTGCCCCCACATTTTTCACTCTGATGATAACAGAATTAACATGCTGCTTATTATCACAGATGATGCTATTTGCTGACCTCCACAATGAGTACAGTGTGGCCTGTAAAATTTGCATATGGTTGATTTATATAATTGGCACCACTTAATTACACTCCTCTTTCCCATAGCCCTTTGCTAGAGGACTTTTCTGTATATCATGTTATCTCTTTGTCAGCTACAGTTGGCTGGGAATTTCAGGAAAGGGCATGGTTGGATAGGAGGAAGGGATGGACCTTTCATCCTAAGGAATATGGAGACTAATACTTTTGTTACTACCTCTTGGCAGAATTCTTGAGCCAAGGGCCTCTATCCAATCTCTTCTCATATGTCCTACATTCTGTCTCTGTGCTGTGGAAGGGAGGGTAGGTAGATTCATGTGGAAAAACTAAAGCCATGCTGGCATTGATGAAAGGGAGAGCTGATTCATACCAGAAGTCTCAATGGTGAAGAATTTGGGTTTTGGAGTCAGACTGGAATTTAAAGCCCAATTTCCTTACAAACTATATGCACGACCTTGGACGTACTGTATAGTCGAAGTTCAAAAAGCTAGTAAGGATAGAATTAAGATTAAATTCCAGGCTGAATTACAACAGTTATGAGACTAAAGAATTCATGTTAAATACATGCATATGTCCACATAGATAGATTAGACACCATAGATAATTTAAGGGGTGTCTGAAAAGACACAGAAAAAAATCATAGTGCCTAAAATTTCTATCATTTTTATTATTTTTAAAATGAAGATGTTAAAAACTTCAGTGATAAACACATTTTCTGTATGTGTATGTGCGTCATAAATTCTTACACACTTTTCTCCTTTTTCTTGTGCTCATTTACTCTTGGACTCGTTGTTATCTGGCTTCCTCTTAATCATTCTACTGAAAATGCTGCTGCCATACACTAATGTTCTAACTGTCCAAGTTTATTATTTAAAATTTCCACCTTCATCTTACTTGGCTTTTCCATAGTATTTGACACTCTATTAGCCCTTTCTTTAAACTTTTTCTGGATTTTCATGACATTACAGTGACCTTGTTTTCCTCTTATCTTTCTGACTTCACTTTCTAGGGTCTGAATTTCTCTTCTCATCTTTTAAATACTGGTATTCCACACTAGTTTCTCTTCTATTATTTCTTTTTGTACTTTTCCAGATGGTCTCATTCAAATCCATGATTTCCACCACCATCAAAAACACTCATGACTCTCATGGTTTCCTCCATGACACAACTTTTTCCTAAGATCTAGTTCCATATTTCACCAATCTGCTTGGACACGTCCACCTCAATGCACTATAAGCACTTAAAGTTTATATATCCAAATATGAAAACCATTTCTCTCCCCTACACCAACTACCTCATGTTCCAATAATGTATATTAGCTATCAAATTTCTAAATAAAGAAAATCCATCTTTTTTATATTGTATTCCCCCTTCTTGTTAAGAGTGCTCTGACTTTGTTGGGAATGGCCATGTATATATATCAAAGGAATGAGGTATGGATCGGTTATTTTAGTCTTTGTAATCCCATTCATTTTGCCAGATACTCACTTAAACATTTTCTCCTGAATTTAGGAATAGCCATGTGACTCACTTTTGGCCAATAAGAAGTTATCTGGGGATACTCTTGGAGAGGTCTTCTCCCTTCTTATAAGAAAGTATACTTTGTTATTGTCCCCCTTTTTCCTCCTTGGGATACTGTCAGGGAAGAATATAATGCTTTGACAGTGGAGGCTACCTTGCTACTATTGGAGAAAAGCCTAAGAATGAAAGCAAATATAAGGACGGTGACCCAAAAGAATTGGCTACTGTCTGTGAACTGAGATACAGGGACTTAACGCAAGACCCTAGAAAGCTGTTGATGATGTAAGTGTATCCAAAGAATGGAGGAAAATTTACAAGTCAAAATATCTGAACCTTACCAGCCTTGGCAGTCGTATTATACTCAATTTTGTGCACCCAAATGTAAGAGAAACAGATAACTTGGCAGAGGGCCATAAAATGAGTAAATGGTTGGAAAGGAAAAGCTGTTAAAACATTGACAAATTTGCAACTATTTATTAAGTAATAAAATCTTCAAAGCTTAATTACAGTGTAGCTATGAAGAGATTTGTTCTAAATAGAACTGATCTATTTTGATCAGTTTTTTTTTTTTAGGTTGACAAATTTTGCTTTTATTTCATTTTATTTTTTAAAATTATTTTACTTTACCTTTTTATTGTTGTTCTACCAGTTGTGCCAATTTTTCCCCATTGCTCTCCCATGCCCCGCATCCCTTTCCTCCACATCCTTGCCAGAACTTCTTGTTTGTTGATTTGTTAACAGTGACCATTCTGACTGATGTGAAGTGGTATCTCATTGTGGTTTTAATTTTCATCTCTCTGATGGCTAGTGATGTTGAGCAGCTTTTCATAATGTCTCTGGGCCCTCTGTATGTCCTCCTTGGAGAAGTGTCTGTTTGTGTCCTTTGTCCATTTTTTAATTGAATTATTTGTCTTCCTGGCATTAAGTCATATGAGTTCTTTATATATTTTGGAGTTCAAACCCTTGTCTGAGGTTTCATTGGCAAATATGTTTTCCCATATGGTGGGTTCCCTTTTCATTTTGCTGATGTTTTCTTTAGCCATGCAGAAGCTTTTTAATAGGATGTAGTCCCATTTATTTATTTGTTCCTTTATTTCCTTTGTAAGAGCTCATTTTCTCCAACGAGCTATCGGTGAAAATATTGCTGCATGGGATATCTGAAATTTTACTGCCTACCTTTTCTTCTAGGACTTTTATGGTGTCACAGCTTATGTTTAAGTCTTTTATCCATTTTGAGTTTATTCTGGTGTATGGTATAAGTTGGTGGTCTAGTTTCATTTTTTTGCACACACCATTTCAGGTCTCCCAGCACCGTTTGTTGAAGAGGCTATGTTTACTCCATTTTATGCATCTGCCCCCTTTGTCAAATATTAATTGACCATAGAGACATGGGTTTATTTCTGGACTCTCTATTCTTTCCTGTTAATCTATGTGCCAATCTCTTCTATGCCAATACCAGACTGTTTTGATTACACTGACCTTGTCGTATAGTTTGATATCAAATATTGTGGTCCTTCCTACTTTGTTCTTCTTTCTGAAGATTGCTGTGGCTATTTGGGGTCATTTTTGGTTCCATATGAATTTTTGAAATATTAGTTCTAAGTCTGTGAAATATGTCATTGATTTTTTAATAAGGATTGTATTGAATCTATAGATTGCTTTTGGTAGTAGGAACATTCTAATGATGTTGAGACTTCCAATCCATGAACATGGTATATGCTTCCATTTGTTTATATCTTCCTTAATTTCTTTCTTCTCTGTTCTGTACTTTTCTGAGTATAGGTCTTTTACCTTCTTGGTTAAGTTTTTTCCTAGGTACTTTATTTTTCTTGTTGCTATAGTAAATAGGATTTTTATCCTAATTTCTGTTTCTGATATTTCATTCCTGGTGTACAAAAATGCCTTCAATTTCTGAATATTGACTCTGTATCCCACTGTTTTGACAAATTCATTTATTAGGTTGAGTAGATTTTTGGTGGAGCCTATAGGTTTTCTATGTACACTATCATGTCATCTGCAAACAATGACAGTTTTACTTCCTCCTTTTGAATTTGGATGCCTTTTATTTCATTTTCTTCTCTTATTGCTGTAGCTACAACTTCCAAAGCTATGTTGAATAGAAGTGGTGAAAGCAGACATCCTTGTCTTGTTCCTCATCTTATTGGGAAAGATTTTAGTTTTTGCCCATTGAGTAAGATGTTTACAGTAGGTTTCTTGTATATAGGCTTTATTATGTTGAGGTATGCTCCCTCTACTCCCACTTTGCTGAGCGTTTTTATCATAAATGGGTGCTGTACTTTATCAAATGCTTTTTCAGCATATACTGATATGATCATATGATTTTTATCTTTCATTTTCTTTATGTGATGTATTACATTTATTGATTTCCAAATATTATACCATCTTTGCATGCCTTGGATGAATCCCACTTGATCATGGTAGATGACCTTTTTAATGTATTGCTGGATGTGGTTTGTCAATATTTTGTTGAGGATTTTAGCATCTATGTTCATGATTGATATTGGCCTGTAGTTTTCTTTCTTTGTGTCTTTACCTGGTTTTGGAATTAGGATAATACTGGCCTCACAAAATGAGTTTGGGAGTCTTCCCTGTTCTTGAATTTTTTGAAATAGTTTGAGAAGGATAAGAGTTAGCTCTTCCCTAAATGTTTGGTAAAATTTGCCCATGAAGCCATCTGGTCCAGGGTTTTTCTGTGCCAGGAGTTTTTTGATCACTGCTTCAATTTCTTAATATATACTTTTTTGATTATATAATACAAACTAAAGTTTCAAATTTAGTATTCAGATAGTCTAACCTAAATCTGTTGTCATTCCCTCTTACTTTCTCCTTTTAAATTCTGTTTTGGTTCAATATGCCATTGCTCAACTCACTACACATATTGTATTCCTCAAAGTCATGTTTATTGATGGTCTCTTCTTCCCCTGGTATCTGCCTTGTATAATAGCATTAAAGGTATTCTTTCTATAATATAAAGTTCTCTCTTTTTTAATTTGGCTAGCTAATTATCTAATATATTCAAGTAGTAATCTTTCCTAGACTTAGAACTCTCTGGACACCCCAAGAAACATCATAAAAAAAGAGAGAGGTCAAGTCTATATGACTTGAAAGAACCTGAGGTTAGCTCTTAAGATGATAATGTGACTTACTAACTGCTAGGTCAATCTCAAAGCAACCTTTGAGGGACTCATTAAGCTACAGATCATATTGGGATGAAAGAATTAAGAAGTATAGATGGTTGTGCTTCATTTGAACTTTGTAACAGTCAATTGTTTAGGGGTCCGAAGGGACCAGTGTTATTGGCTAAATCAGCATATAGTTCATTCTCAGTAGAATGCTTCAACAGAATCAGGAGGACACAACAAATGCTGTGAACATAATCACCTTATATTAATCAGTGATCTCTCAGGATCTAGAAAAATGGGCCAAATTTAATAAATATACTCTGGTGGTATAAAAATGCATGTATTTGATACTACACCTGCCAGAGGCAAAGAGCTGTCAATGGCTTCTCATTGCTAAAGCAGGAACATCAGAACTTGGCATATGTGCCATCCCTTTCTTCCCCTCCCTCTGATCATTATCTTCCTGATGAGTCCAGTGCAATCCCAGATGTTGCATTGGCACTGGCAGTCCTTAACTGACAAGGTAGAATCCCAGCTTTTAGACATTACAAACAAGACACAAGACTTGCCCATTCACACCTTGCTACTTCTTGTCTAGTACTTCAAGCTCCATCAGTAATGAATTACTTGAGATTCTTTCAAACATTGAGCTCTTTCTTAAGCTTTTGCTCAGTCCACCTGCTTTGCCTGAAATGTCCTCCCACTTTCCCAAGTCTTCTCCAGGTTAAATGTTATTCAACCACTTATTATTATTAATTATTTAAATTAAAATGGAGTCCTTAGAATCATATTCTGAAATTATCTTTGGTAATGTTTTCAAAAAGCTGTTGGGGTATTAAATCAAGGTACAAACTTGGTTACCTTAGCCACAAAGGTAAGGTCCTATGACTCTAAAATCATTCCAAAGTCTATTACACAATGAATTTACTGTACAATTTTTCTTCTTTTCAGGAATCAGATCTAGTCCTGAGGTCTGTGTTAGACAACTGATGTCATCCTATTCTTGCTTTTATTATACCTCTCTCCTCGGCCATAAGCCTATCTGCATAAAAAATCATCTCCTCTGGATTCTGTTCCCCTTTCCCTACTTTCCCACAAAAGATAACTCTCCAAAGCGTCAGGGAAACCGCCAGCTCCTCACGTTCAGGCAGATGCTAAATCCCACTTAGACTCAGTGGGATCTCCCAGACAGGCTAAAAACATCTGTCTTCAAGAACTTAATTCATCCTCTAACCTTTATAGTAGGATCCTCCTGCCTTGAGGGACCTCAGAAGGAGGGAGAGAAAGAGACACAGAACTAAAGAAAATGACTTGTGTGTGGGTTGGGGTGAAGAATGGAGCAGACAGTAAATGGGAAAAGAAAGACATTTAAGTATCGACTCAAAATAAAGTGAACCGAAGAAACTTTTAGGATTCATTGCTGTACATCACAAGCAATAGATACTTTTTGAATTTAAAATGTGTGTCCAGCTCTGTGTCAAGGAGAGGGAAGAACTCTACAGGGACAATAGGCACACTTTTTAAGGAACATGATGTTCTCGAAGATCAGTCAGATCTCTACAACTGAAACAGTCAAAGGAACTCAAAACAACA
The DNA here is from genome assembly GCA_004026545.1 of Mormoops blainvillei. NCBI lineage: Eukaryota > Metazoa > Chordata > Mammalia > Chiroptera > Mormoopidae > Mormoops > Mormoops blainvillei. The sequence continues at coordinate 208,044 of PVJD01001721.1, read as the reverse complement.
TACAAGCAAGCATTGTCATCTGTGGCTTTGAGAACCTCTATGCTTTAATGTCTTATTTTTTTTCCTTTGTTGGAGGAAATAGCAAGGAAAATTAGGATTTTTTTTTTAGCTCTTAAGGGCAGGATCTGGATCAATTCTTTCAGCACTAATGAGAACAAAAATCCAACCAGTCATTTTAAGTATTAAGTAGCATAAACATAATTAAGCCTACTGAGAAATATATGACATAGGCAGATAGATTTTCTCCACATTGCCTTTGAGATGTCAAATTAAAGATTAACTTTAACTGCCATTATTGCAGAAAGGTTTTCAAGGAATTCTGAAAACATATGTCCTACTTGGCTTTCTTACTGTTTTTCTCTAGGCAGAGGAGCCTGCTCTCGGTGAAGCTGATAACTGGCATGAACTAAAGAGAGATTTAAGCTACTCCGGGGAACTAAGTAATTGCCCTTGTTATGCAAACTCTAGTCATCAGGTTTGCACCTTAGTGTGGACAACAAATTAATATACAGAGGCATCAGGTCCCAAACTGGAAATTTCTCTCGGAGGAATAATTCAGTGAATTGAAAAAATACACTTTGCATTTTTTATGAACCACTTTTGGTTCCTGGAAATGTCAGTTACATAAAAATAGTGGATTGTGTCACCCTTCAGCACCATTACTTGGACAGAACACAAGTATTTCCCCTTAGCCATGACACCATGTAAATATCTGCCTAGAAACTTAAAATTACACCACAAACCATAACATATCCCAAACTGAGCTACTGCCCTTTCTCTAAAATCTTTTTTCATATCCAGCTGTCTCCTGGTGAATGACCTCACTATTTGTCCACTCGCAAGTTAAAAACATGAGCATTATCTCATTTCTCACCTCATAGTGTCTCTCAAACCTATCTGCTTCCTTCCACCTCACTGACACTACCCTAGTTTAATCCACAGTTACAGTTTACCAGATTAATCTAGCAGCCCCCACACTGATCTCCTGCCTCCAGTATTTGATGTGTCTGACCCATTCTTCACACTGGAGCCAGAGTGATGTTTCTAAAGCATACTCCCTTGCTTCAGATCCTTTTTATGGACACTTAAAAACATGCCCACATTAAAATTCACATTTTACTTGTTGTACAGTCCTGTGAGTTTTGACAAATGCACTGAACTTTGTAAATACCACCACAGTCAAAATATAAAACAATTAAGCTCTCCAAAAAACTTCCCTCATGCTGCCCCTTTGCTGTCAAATCCTCTTCCCCAGTCCTCACCCTTGACAACCACTGCTCTGTTTTTGGTCTCTAGCTTTGTCTTTTCCAGGAAGTCATAAATGGAATGGTAGAGTATGTAACCTTTGACGCTGGTTTCTTTCACTTGTCACAATGCATATGAACTTCATATGAGACATATGCTGAATGTAACATTCCTTTTAATTGCTGAGTAGTATTGTGTTGAACTGTAAAACTGGTTCACGCTCGCTTCATCTGTTTCACATGATGGTTGGTAGTACAGAAAAACTTCCATTTGTTGTAAACTAGTTGAAAATACAAGATACCATATTAATGTCAGCCCATGGGGGCACTTAGCACAGTGGGTCCAGCCTGACTTCTTTTCTGTGCTCCACACCTGTACACCCAATGCCTCCCAGGTGCATTCACTGGGACGCCTCACGGGAACCTCGAAAGCAACACGTGCAAAACTCCTCCTCCTTCCCTAGTGCCTCCCTCTTAGTAAATAACAACCTGTCTACACTCTTGTTCACATTTAATCCAAAGGTTGCCTTGATGGCTCTCTGAAACTTATTCTTGCTTCTTTTTATCAAATTAATCACCAATTTCTATTGATTCACCCTCTAAATTATGTCTCGAATCAGTGGTATTGTCACTTCTCTTCTGGATTATGGCAACAGCCCCCTCTGCAGCCTCCCAGTTTCAGTTCCTTCTCCCTCTCTAAACTGTTCTCCATGGAACAGAGGAAACTTTGCAAAGTTTATAAATTTCTTTATTAAATAATAATATCTCTGAAGAGGGTCTATCTATAGACATGTCTGTAAGCAAATGTTTTGCTACTTTATCCAACAGAAGGTCACAATTCTGAACCATATTCAATTTCGAATTTTTCTGCAGGCAATTAGATTACACTTAATGTTGTAGAATAAGATGTGCCAAGGGACACTTTTTCAATATAAACATTTCTTAGAAAATACTACCAGACCTTGCCTTATATTGAATTATAGTCCGTTGCCATCTAAAATTTTTTGGATGAACAGGGATATAGTTTCAAGAACAATGATTTTATAAAAGTAGAAATGTTTTATCCTTCATCAAGCAGCTATTAACTTATGAGGGAACTTCTGTTTTAATGTATGGAAACAGTTCCTATTTTAGACAGGATAGGTAAGTGCTAATTTAATATAACATTAAACACTTGAGTGTTCCAGATAAAATGAATTTTTCTTAACTTGAACATTCAGGATTGTAGATAGTTTATACTCTACTAATGAGAACAAAAAGGGGGAACATTTGATTTATAATTTCTGAGATTTAAAGTTACATTTTAAATGTGACTTTATATCTCTCCAAGATGTTTACTGATTACATAGGAAAATAATTAAGTTTATACTAGGAAAAACTGGCAGTTGCCACCTTAACTTATGATAAAAGTTAAACATTCACCATAAATGTACCTCCTGGTATGGTGCATTGAGACAAACACATCTCACTGATTCCTGCCAGAGGTGCAAACCTCAATCAATTCATGAAACATCTAGCAAAGGCCCAGTGGTCTGACCAATGCGCTTCAAAAAATACCAATGTCATAAAACACAAGAACTACAGAGAAACTATTCTGGGATTAAAATGTCATAACTGAAGGTAACTCACGATCTGGGACCTTCTTTTACTATGATAGATTTATATGGCACAATTGGCAAAATGGAAATAAAGTTTGTCAATGAGATAATAGTATGTATTAGTATTAATTTCCTCATCGTGATCATTGTAATGTGTTTATCCAAGAGATACTCTTGCTTTTAGGAAATATACACAAACGTATTTAGGGCGAAGGGTTTTCAGGTGCACACAATTTCAAGTTCAGGGGGGAAATTTGTGTGCGTGCATGTGTACAGAGAGGTGGAGGGAATGAAAGAGAAAGAGAGGGGTCAAGTGAAATGTTTGCATTTGGCTAATCTAGTTAAAGGATAAAAGGGCATATGGAATTTTTTGTACTGCTCTTGTAATACTTTAAATCTGAAATCATATCAAACTAAAAATTTAAAAGGAAAAATAAATTTGCCTATTTTACTATGCTAAAGTCTTTTAGAGACATAGTCTTTTTGAATCCTTGTTTTCCCACCTGCCTGAGCATGATTCTGTTCTTCAGGTGAGTGGTCATTTTTCTCTTATCCCTCCATGCAATCTCTCTTTAGAAGCTAATGAGATGACTTCCTTCTACCCAAACAGGGCTACCTGTTTTGTAGCTTTTGTAGCACCATGCTTATATCTGTACAGTTTAACTTATTATAGATATAATTTTTCAAATAAAAGTTTGACTTTTAACTTTGTAGAATTATATTTACAGAAAGCTGGGGCTCCACTTGACTTTCACCTAGAAACGTTGCATATATTGTTAGCAAAAGTTGTGTGTTGTCTAATAATGTTATTATGCCTCTCCTTAACAAGGCATGCAGGCCACATGCTTAAAAGGGGGGGGGTTTGTAAGGGTGAGAGAATCAACTCTGTGTGCCCAAATGCTGTGTACAGTGAGGTTAGGAGAAGATGTGACAACTCTATCAAAATCCAGAACCTTATGTATAAAACAGGACAGGCCTGAGGCAGGTGACTAATTTACTATTGAATTATGGAAAATAAATGTCGATTAGATGTTCAGGGTCCAATACAGGCTAAGGAGGTTTGTGAAGACTCAAATTCTCTTGAAAGACAGAAGCTCGAGGGCCCTGAGGCCTAACCGAATTGGGCCCATGCTCTTTTCTGCTAATCCGATGATCCTGGGGATGTTCCACAAAGCTCTTTCAGAGTAGTTTCTCCATCTCTAAAATTAATAAGATGGTTCCTGCCTTAACGGGTGCTGTAAGGGGGTAACTTCGGCAAATCACCCGACATAGACAGGGCACTTGATTCATTACATAGTTTAGGCTCAGTGTGCACAGCCTTCCAGCTTTCCATGGGCTTATCTGGAAAGAGTATGTCAATAAAAATGATTATATCCCCTTCATAATTGAAAAGTTAGATTTGTTAAGAGTTGTATGTTTTAATATCTTTGATATAATAAAGGTTTGGGTCCTCAGGGACCCTCAGGGAGAAGCTTTCCTACTGTCTACAAATGTTTTTAGACAACACTGCTTGCAGGTGTTTGATGAAGTGTAATAATTATGATTGTTTCTAACTTATAAGTGCTCGTTTTTCTTCCTAATGTGAGACTCTCCCAGCCTGGGCTGATTTTGTTTCCATATCTATAGGACTAAAACAAATAACCAGTGCCAAAGCATGGATTGTGTGTGTTCAGACCCTAAAGGGTGAGGGAGAGTTTTTATAGAAACTCCATCTCATGTGTTCTGCTATGTCCTCTCTCCAGCTTTGAACATGACTTTCAGTTGTCAGGCTTAAGTGCAGTAGTTTTATTTGGCTATTGAGCCTAATTATAATGAGTGAAAGTCTCTAAGACTTATTACAGATGAGGTGATGAGCCTTTTTCAGAAATGTTGCCTTCAAATAGACTTTTGTGGCTTATTATATTTGTGGCACCTAACAGCTGTATGCTACTCCTAGAAACGTTAATCCATCACACTGATTATGTGGCACAGAAAATAAGATGTGGGGAGAAAACCTTAGATTTTCATTGTGTGTATAAATATTTATGTAAGTCTGAAACACTGTCAACAAATAAACTGATGCTGTGTTATTTAGACTTAGCATGGTGAGGAATTAAAATTTTATTTTAGATTTGACATTGTAATTTCCAAGGGGGAGATTCTTCACATACACGAATTCAAATGGTTTAGATACACTGCCTTTTAAACAGCCTTTCAGTGGCATTAATAATTAGTTACTATTTATTTACTGGGAAAACTTCAAGGTGTTAAAGAAGACAAAGAACAGTGGAAAAATACAGTGCCATTCCTGAAAAACAGCCAATAGGGTTTAAGGGTAAATTAAGGCATTCACATGTGAAAACCTGTGATAATAGTAGAACTTTTGAGGACCTATTTTCTTTCTGTGGTTTACAGATATGAAGTTTCATATGTAGGAGAAAAATCTATACATAAATAAATAATTATAAAGGGTTTTACAGAGAAAGGTGAGTGCTGAGAGAAAATTTAAAGGAAAGATAAGATTTATATAGGCTGACCAGGGGCTGATTAAATACTTCATATTTTTGTGCATATATACTTTGTGTAGGTGATATGCTACAATTCACTGTGATTTTAAAAATTAACAAAATTTAATTTTTATAACAGTTTTAGGTTCATAGCAAAATTGACTGGAAAGTACAAAGAGTTACCACATACCCCCTGTCCCCCTCATATAACCTCCTTCATGATGGACACCCAGCACCACAGTGGTGCATTTGTTACCATCAATAAACCTACACTGATACATCATTATCACCCAAAGTTCATAGTTTTCAGTAGGATTTACTTTTGGTGTTGTAAGTTCAATGGGTTTTGACAAATGTGTAATGACATGGATCCATCACTGCAGTGTCATACAGAATAGTGTCACCACTAAAAATGTGCTCTATTTGTCCCTCCCTATTCCCAAACTTTGGAAACCACTGATATTTTTACTGTCTCTTTAGTTTTTGCCTTTTTCAGACTGCAGACATTTGAAATCATATAGATCAAATTGCCTTCTTTCACTGAGTAATATGTTTATGTTTCCTCTATGATCTTTCATGGCTTGCTAGGTCATTTCTTTTTAACACTGAATAATATTCCATTGTGTGGATGTATCATGGTTTAGTTATTCATTCACCTTCTGAAGAACATCTTGGCTGATTCTAAATTTTGGTAATTATGAACAAAGATGCTATAAAACACCCATGTTTAGGCTTTTGTGTGGACATGTCTTCAGTTTATTTGGGTAAATACTGAGAAGTATAATTGTTGGATAAAAGAATGTTTAATTTTTTAAAGAAACCACCAAGCTGTCTTGTGAAGTAGCTATATTATTTTGCATGCCACCAGTAATCAGTGGGAGGTCCTGCTCCTTCATATGCTCACCAGCATTTGGTGTTGTCAGTGTTTTGGGCTTTGGCCATTCTAATAGTATGTAATTGTTTTCTACTGTTGTTCTAATTTGCATGTCCCTGATGACATATGATGGTAAACATCTCCTATGATTACTGACCATCTGTTTGATGAGGTACCTTTTCAGGTCTTTTGCCATTAATTAATTAGGTTGTTTATTTTCTTTGAAGAGTTCTTTGTATATTTTGGGTACAGTCCTTTATCAAGTGTGTCATTAGCAATTATGTTCTCCCAGTCTGTGGTTTGCCTTCTCATTGTTTTGATATTACCTTTCACAAAGCAGAAGCTTTTAATTTTGATGAAGTCCAGCTTATCAATTATTTCTTTCATGGATGATGACTTTGGTGTTGTATCTAAAAGTTGTCTCTATACCCAAGATCATCTAAGCTTTCTCCTGTGTTATCTTCTAGGAGTTTTATAGCTTTGTTTTTTACATTTAGGACTATTATCTATTTTGAGTTAATTCTTGTTAAGGGTGTAAGGATTGAGTCCATATTCATATTTTTGCATGTGGATGTTCAGTTGTTCCAGCACCATTTGTTGAAAAGGTTGTCTTTTTTTATTGTATTGCCTTTACTTCTTTGTCAAAGATCAGTTGGCTGTATTTATATGGGTCTATGTCTGGGTTCTATATTCTGTTTCATTAACTATTTATTCTTCACCAATACTATGCTATTTTGATTCCTGTAGCTTCATAGTAAGTCTTGCAATTATGTCAGTCCTCCAACTTTGTTCTTCTCAGGATTGTGTTGGCCATTCTGAGTCTTCTGCATTTTCATAAACTTTAGAATCAGGTGGTCATAAAGTCTTTTGATAGAGATTGCATTGAATCTATACATCAATTTGGGAAGAACTGACATCTTGACACTATTGAGTCTTCTTATCTATTCACATGGAATACCTATCCATTTATTTGGATATTTTATACATCAGAGTTTTGTAGTTTTCATCGCATATATCTTGTTCATATTTTACTATATTTATACCTAAGTATTTCATTTTTGGGGTGCTACTATAAATGGTAATGGGTTTCCCTTGTTCATTTCTGTTCTACAGGAATGTGATGAGCTTTTCTATAGTAACCTTCTATCTTGCAAATTTGCTATAATTTCTTGGTAGTTCCAGTTTTTGTGTTGATTCTTTTGGAATTTCTCTTTAGACAATCACATCACTCACATGAAACCAAAGACAATTTTATCTTTTTAAATAATCTGTATAACAGTTATTGTTGTTTCTTATCTTATTTCATTGGCTAGGACTTACAGAATAATCTTGAAAAACTCTGGTGAGAGAGGACATCCTTGCCTTGGTCCTGATCTTAGCGGGAAAGCTTTGAGTTTGTCATTATTAAGTATGATGTTAACTCTAGCTTTTTTGTAAATATTCTTAATCAAGTTGTGGAAGTTCTCCTCTGTTTTTACCATACTAGAAGTTTTAATCATGAATGTATGTTGGATTTTGTAAAATGCTTTTTCTGTATTTATTGACATGATCATGTAAACTTACTTCTTTAGCCTGTTGATGTAACACGTTACATTAATTGATTTTTCTCCATCGATGTACAATATCATATTAGCTTCAGGTCTACAACATAATGATTAGACCTTTATATAACTTACAAAGCGGTCCCCCTTAGGAGTCTAGTACCCACCTGGCACCATACATAGTTACATTATTATTGACTGTATTCCCTATGCTGTTCTTTACATCCCCATGACTATTCTGTAACTTCCACTTTGTACTTCTTAATCCCTTCCCCATTTTCACCCAAACCTTTTTCCCATCTGGAAACCATCAATTTGTTCTCTGTAGCAATGAGTTTGCCTCAGTTTTGTTTGTTCACTTGTTTTCCACATATAAGTGAAATCATATGATATTTGTCTTTCTCTGTCCGACTTATTTCACTTAGTGTAATACCCTGTACCTCCCTTCATGCTGTTATAAATGGCAAGATTTCATTCTTTTTATAGTAAAATTACATAGTAATATATACCACATCTTCTTTATCCATTCATCTTTTGATGGAAACTTAGATTGCTTCTATAATTGATTTTCAAATGTTGAACCAATCTTGCATACCTAGGGAAATTCCATTTGGTCATGGTGCATAATTCTTTTTGTACACTGTTGGATTTGACTTACTAATACTATGTTGATAAATTTTGGATCTATATTCATGAATATTGGTCTCTAATTCTCTTTTCTTATAATGCCTTTTTCTGGTGTTAGAGTTAGGGTGATATTGACCTTATAGAATGAGTTATGAAGTATTTCCTTTGCTACCATAGTTGGAAGAAATTGTAGAGAATTTGTATACTTTCTTCCTTAAATGTGTGGTAGAATTTACCAACATACCCATATTGGCATGTGTTTTCTGTTTTGGAATATTACCAATTATTGATTAAATTTCTGTAATAGATATAGGCTACTATAATATTAATGCTTTCAAAGTGCCAGGAAATATGCATATATTTATTCATCAGCTATTCATTTGGAAAAATGGAGATAGATAATTAATTGTATTAGACATTCATGGTTGAATCCTCAACACTAGATGATTATAAACAATTCATGGTCATTCTATTCACCTCGCCAAGGGTGGGGACTGATGGGCATGTGACTTACTTCAAAAGATACATGCGGGGAAGACTGTTCAGAGAGTTATTAGAAAGACTTCCTTCCTTATTGTAAAAAGTCATAGGGAGAGGCAGCCTTTCTTGTCTTGCCTGCAGGTGTGTTTGTAACAGCCATGAGAGCCAGTGTTAAGTTGATGCTGATGCTGTAGATGTTGGAGTGAAGTGAAGGGATGAAGGTGGATATTTAGGGTAATTAGTGAACTGTTATGCAGGCCATGTCTTCAGCTTGCTCTACCCTTGGAGTTCAAATTACATGAAGTAATATTGTTTGTTATTGTTAAGACCTATTTTTTCTAGTACTTGTACTTAAAAGCATCTTGTAGGACACAATTTTCTCTGTTTTATGTATGAGAAAGCTGAGGTTTAAGGAGGTTAAATAAGCTAGTATATATAATAAGTGTCTGAGTTTGTATCTGAATCTGGATCTATCTAATTTGTTTGCATATTTCACCACATCCTTTGATACATAAGCAAATGGAATAAATTAATAAGATTCAGAATAAATGCTACTGAAAACTTATTAGCTTCTGTGTGTAGATAGTCTTCTAAGGATGATGTCTGTTTGGTCTTGTGCCAATGCACCTTTCTTTATGAAGAACTAGTTTTATACCATCTTAGTTACAAGAAATGGTATAAATTCACTCTATTTAGCCAAGATGGAGAAAATATAAATTTAAACCATTCTAGGGCTTGCAAAGACATGTAGTGACTTGAAGGATGACCTCTCCCACCATCCCTCCCCTAGAAAAGATATGTCCACCTAGAATCTGCTATTTGAATTTATTTGTACAAGGTGTTTTTGGAGATGTAATTAAGCTAAGGATGTTGATGATGTCATCTTGGATTAGGGTAGACCCTGAGTCCAATGACAATTGTCCTTAAAAGAAAACACACAAACACAGAGAGGAAGGGGAGAAGACACAGACACAGAAATGATGACCATGTGAAGATGGAGCAGAAATTGGATAGTGAAACATCAGGCCAAGGAACACTCAGAGCCAACAAAAACTGGAAGAAGTTAGGGAGGATTTTCTCCTAGAGACTGCAGAGGGAATGCAGCCCTGCTGACACACTGATGTCAGACTTCTTGCCTCCAAAGCTTAGAAAGAATATATTGCTGTTGTTTTTAATTCACCAGATTGATAATAATTTGTCACGACAACCCTAAGAAACTAATACAGAATGGTCTTGACATAAAGAATTTCTACCCCTTTTCCTCTCCTTGACAAGTGTTTGTCTCAGTGTTGACTACTGTCTCAGTAAAAGTGGTAGACATAGTTAACTGTGTGCTCCACCTTCCATGGAAGAGTTGGCCCTAAGAAATGGTTGCTCTGCTGGGGACTATATTTCCCAGTGCTTCTTGCATCCTGGTTAAGTGTGTATCTAATTTTGACCAATGAAATGTGAGCAGCAGTGGTGAGTGTTACTTCCAAGTTAAGAGAGTTAAGAGGAGTTCTCTTTCCCTACTTTCTTGAATTATCTCTGATGGTTGGATCCAAAGATTTCAGGGTTCTACTGGATGACAGAGTAACAAAATGACACTGTCACAGTGACTTAGTGAGGCACCTGGCACTATGGAGTAGAGTGGATTTCTTAAATAGAAGTAGGTTTCTGTCAATCAGGGTAGAGGGAGGTAGGAAACAATATTTACTACAACTGCTTTGTTATTTTCATATACTTGGTTGTTGGAGTTGATGGAATTCAGATACTTGAAAAATACTTTTCCAAGAGAAACATTCCCAGCCTCTTAGATAATAATGACAGATTTAACTGTAAAGTTTTACTCCAACATTAATGAAACACTTTCACTACATACTCACTTACTCCTGCAAGGACCCTGCCATGTAGCTAAAACCAATTGAGCTAACATTAGAACTAAGATATTTATTTTCAGTTTTAAGTCACAGCTCTCTCTACGACAGCACCCTATTTACAAATGAAAATTCTTATTTCCTCTGGGAAACATAAGCTTATTTGCTGTGGAGAACACTTGCTCTTTTGTTGGCTACCTAATATACATTTTCCTTTCTTTTAGTTAATGCTAACTTGATCTTCCAGAAGAACCTCACTGTCAGCTGAGGTGCTTCAGCTAGATTTGATTCTATTCCTAATTCCAGTGATGGACGTGTGACTCAGACTGGCCAATCAAAAAGGGCATTCCTCTGGCATGTGACCCACTATGGGCCAATGAGAGTCAGATTCAGAGCTTTCACTGTGTTGGGGAAAACACAAGCTGTACTGTGGGCAGCCATCTTGCTAACCATGTAGAAGCTAAGGAAGAAGGCAAGTGTCTGATAGAACTGGTATATTAGACACTTGAATTTGAGGATATCATATGAATCCCTGACTGCAGGCAAGCCTGAAGTCAGATTTACTTATAGATTTTTACAAATTTCTCCCTTTTGTTTAAACCAGTGTAAGTTGGATTGACATTATCACCTATTCATGAAATCAAATTTTATAGCATATAAATAAACAGTTGTTTAAATAAGGAAAGTTAAATACTACAGAAGAACTATGTCAGTTTCAGTTCCTTCTGGTTTCAGAATTTTGGACCAGAAGTTTGAGAAGATACTAGCTAATCTAACCTCAGGAACAGGATCTAAAGTTACATGACTCAGGATTTTGTGCTTTTTCTCAAGAAGTTGGAGTAAGAGGAGCCCAGCTTCTGTATCAATAGAACCTCTGTGAGGAACTTGTTGAATCTGAGGTAGTGTGGACTTCCATAAAGTTCCAAGTGTGTGTTCAAGTGCATATTCCGGAAATAAATTGTTCATGCTTCTACAGCAGCTTGCGGCTTAATCTTTAATAAAAGAAACTATCTTTTCCCCTCTTGCTTCATAATTACTTGAAATATAGTTTGTGAATAGTATCCAAAATTTAACAGGGTGAATATGTGTTTGTCTGTGTTTGTGTGTGTGTTGGTGGGGCAGTTAGAGGGATCTCTTTGGCAAAGAGTGGAATTTTAAATGCAGCTCATGTTTTGCATTCACCTTATTTACATTTCCCTTTCATTACAACCTGGAGTCAGGCTATTTAACATTATTACCAGGTTATGGGTAAGGGCTTTGAATGACCTTCGCTAAGTTTGTTATTTCACTTCTTTAGTATATGTATACAGCAATTTATGCATCAAAAAGCACTGTTGTGCTCTTTCTGAATCCATGCAACTTTAGTGTTTATAGGCATTAATGTAATTTGAGAAATATAAGTTTCTGTTTACTTCAGAAAAATGGGGTGTTTTTAATGGCTTAGTTTGCATTGATCCCCTACCTACAGAAAAGGCAGGTCCTTTGGTGTCTGCCTCCAATGAGCAACTGGAAAGTACAAGGTGAGAAGAGAGACGGAATTGTGTGTGAAGAAGGCTATTTAATAATATACAAAAGCAGTGAATCCTCCCATCCATTTGTTCTTTGGTTAATGGGCTCTCATCCAGATAAGCTACTTGAGGCCAAAGATCTTGTCTCTCCAGTTCACTCAGTATAGAGAAGAGCCTAATTCATAGTAAATATTCAATAAGTATTTTCTGAATGATGATGGAAAGCATAGGTGAATAAAGAACTCTTTAAAAATTAGTCAAATACTGCAATTCTTCATAATGCTTAGGCCCTTATCACAATTGGCCTAGTTTAATCCTCTTAACCATTAAGTTCTGACCAGCACAGGCACAACTGTTCTATTTATCTCTGTATTAGTTTATTCAACAAGTAATCCTTGAGTGCTTACAGAGTGTTAGACAGGAGTTGTCAACAGAGAATAATAACACCTTCCAAGGGGCATTTTGAAAATGTTGGGGACATTTAGGTTGTTGTTACAATGACTGTCTCTACTGGCATTTAATGGGCGGAGGCCAAGCATATTAAATATTCTGTAATTTGTTTTACTATTAATAGATACTGAGGTTTGTTTCAGAGATTATAAACATTCTATACTTGTCTTCTGGAAAGATTCCATTCTTGGGACATATATGCAAGAGTTTCTCTGTCACAATCAGTGTCTTTCAAACTCTTCATGATGGCCAGCTTTAATTAATACATTTTATGTCACAACCCTGAAACACACATGTATGTATAACAAACAAAAATTTACAGGACAGTACTATACTATGTGTTAGACACTCTGATTTAGTTTATTAAAAAAAAAATGCTGCTTGTAGTCCTGGCTGGTGTGGCTCAGTTGGTTGGAGTGTGGTCTCCTAACCAAAAGGTAATGGGCTTGATTCTGGATCAGGGCACATACCTAGGTTATGGGTTCAATCCTCCGGGCATGGGTGTGTATGAACCCTGGGCCAGTCACCGGCCTAGGCATGTATGGGAACAACCAATTGATGCTTCTTTCATGTTGATATTTCTCTCTCTCACCCTCTCTCTCTCTCTCTCTCAAAGCAAAGAAGAAAATGTCCTCGGGTTGGGGTTGAGGGGGAAAGAATGCTGCTTGTGACATGCTAAATTGATTTTCAAGTTACTCCTTTGTCAAAAGTTGAACAAGGAAAGCTTTAGGGGCATGCCTAGTAATGGAAGTATTGGGTCTAAGAGTAGGTTCGTATTTAATTTTTCTAGGATATGCCAAGCTACTTTCAAGGTTTTCTAACTTACACTTTGCACAGAATAGATAAGAGATTCTGTGGTTCTACAACCTTGCTTGTAGTCTTTTTTTTCCTTTAGCATATATCATTCTATATGCAATTTTATATATATTTTTTTCACTTACAATTAATATGAACAATTTCTGGTCTTAAAATATGATATTTTAAGTTATGGCATGCTATTTCACATATTTGACTCTTTCCCTGTTGTTGATACAACAGCCTCCAAGTCCTTTGGTAATTCTGTAATAAAATTATTAATTATACACTTTGAATAATCAATCTTCTGTTGCATCTTAGATCAGAAGCCAAGTCTCAGTACTATTGAGTCAAAGTGTGTGACGATGTTTATGGCATTTGATATGTGTTTTCAAAGTATATTCCCAAAATCTTATACCTACTTGCTTTCAGTTGAATCCAAGCTTTTGTAATTTTGACGGGGTAAAATGAAGTTTAACTGAACATATAACATTAAACAGTGCTGTTCTGTTTATGAAACATTACTCGTAGGTAGATTTGGAAATGTGTTTTCCATTCTCCATATTTAGAACTGTAAATGTAAACAGAGGTATGGAAAGAATTTTCAGCCTTAACACTGTATTAATTCATTTCACTTTAATAGTTGTTTGTCTCAGTGTGGATAAAAATAACACTGTATTAGCTACCAAAAGGTCTGACTTTTAGTTTTGTCCCTTCTCAACTATGTGACCTTTAGAAAATCATTTACCCTCTCTGAACTAAATGATAAAGGGGAGGGGAAACCATCAATATTGAGACTAGCCAAGTGAAACAAATGAAATCATAAGAATTTCATATTGAGCGTTTTGAGTCCATTCAGTAGATTTACCACCAAGACATGGGACTTGAATAAGCAACTAGATTTTCCATGACTTTTACCAGTGAAATAAGGCTCAGTTTCATACCTAGTATACAATGTCTTTTTTATTTTTTAATTAAAGCTATAACATTAAAGAAAAAATAAGCCTCCCATAGTTTGAAAAAAAAAATACAGTAATGAACCATAGCAACTTATGATCCTGATGTCATTGGTGTAGGATGGGGTCTGAGCTTTCGTATATTTTTAATGTGTGGTGGTGTCACTATGCATCTGGGAAAGAGACCTTCTGGAGCTGTGCTGTCAGCATTGTGGTCACCAGCCACATATGGCTATATATATTTAAACTCAAACTAATTAAAATTAAATAGTATTAGAAGTCAGTTCCTTGGTTCTGGTAGGAACATTTCAAGTGGCTGGGTTGGTGGCTATCATATTAGCATGAAAAGAACTTTTCTATCACTGCAGAAAATTCTGTTGGATAGCACCATTATCAGCTTTAAATTTTTTTAATTTTATTTTTCAACTACAGTTTATACTCACTATTTTTTGTATTAGTTGCAGACACATATAGTGCAGTGGTTAGATAATTACATACTTAAAAAGTGTTCCCCCTGATATTTTCAGTACCCAGCCAGCACCATACATAGTATTACAATATTAGTCACTATTTCATGTGCTGTACTTTACATCCCTGTGACTGTTTTGTAACTATCGATCTGTACTTCTCAAACCTTTACCTTTCTCACGCATTTCCTTGGCATCCCACCCCTGTGGCAACCATCGGTCTGTTACCTGTACCTATGAGTCTGTTTCTATTTTGTTTATTCATTTAGATACCACATATAAGTGAAATCATATGTTATTTGTTTTTCTCTGACTTATTTTGCTTAGCATAGTACCCTCCAGGTCCATCCATGCAGTCAGGTGTTATGATTTTGTTCTTTTTTATGGCTGAGTAACAATTCACTGTATTTATTTACCCTAGCTTTGTTATCCACTTGTCTACTGATGGGCTCTTGGGTTGCTTCCATGGTTTGGCTACTGAAATAAACATGGAGGTGCACATATTCTTTTGAATCTGTGTTTTGGGTTTCTTCAAATACATACCTAGGAGTAGAATCACTGGATCATAATGCAGTTCCATTTTTAATTTTTTGAGAAAACTCTGTACTGTTTTCTAGAGTGCACACCTATCTGCATTCCCAACAACAAGCACTGCTATTTAAAAAAAAATTTTTCTATTTATCATGTTTCCTTAATTTGAAGTAGAATTTAATACACTTAAATACACAGATATTAATTGAACTAATAGGGAGTTTTGACAAATGTATTCACTCATTTATCTACCACTGCAATCAAGATATAAAACACAATTTACAACACCCCTGAAACTTCTCTCATCCCCCTGCTAATCCACCCAACAACCTACAGGCAACCACTATTCTGTTTTTTATCACCATAGGTTAATTTTGCCTACCTTTAAGTTGATATAAATTACTTATTTTCATTAAACAATAAACCAGTATTAATGCTTATAAAAGACGTTACATTAGATTTTTACTGAACACAGTTGATTTAAATGTCTAATGTTGATGATGAAAACTTTCTAAGAATTTCAGTGTGGACAGCACTGCTCCTGAGAGAGAAAATTTTAAATAAGAGTGGTAATTTTTTTCTTATTTACTCATTCAACCATCACGTATTTACTGTGGCCTTACTGTGTGCGAGGCTGTGTGCGAGGCAGTGTGCAGCACCATTGCTTCCCACTTACCTGTTCCTTTCGTGGTATTTGTCATGTCTAACACCTGTTGTGATAGTTACTTGCTATTTTCCTACATAAGTTTGTTTTAAAAGTAAGCATTTTTATCATTAGAAAAAGTAAAAATAACTATCATTTGATTAAAATATAAATGAATGTTTTAAAAAATATATAAGGTGGAGTTTTCTGGCAACAAAGCCTAATTTTGAGGGACTTTAGTTCTACTATGTAGAAAATGCCAGATAAAAGGTATCATTGTTAAAGTTTTAACACATACCTAGCTGAACTCAAAAATACAGAGAACTCACCAAATGACAGAGAAAAAAAAAAGAAGACATCATTGTGGTGAGCAGGTGGGACATCCTAGAGGCCCATTGAAATTCTTGTGCCATTTATAGTCCTGAGGCCTGGAAATATGGGGGTCAAGCTGGGACAAACGAGGGCATGGTGATGCTGGAACTGAGGCAACACCACTCCCATCCCCCAACAAATAAACAAACACACAAACAAAACACACACACACACCCCTCCACTGAAACTCAAAGAATTTCTCTGGCAAAAGAAAAAAAAACAGAATGCATGAAGCGTATGTCTGGATGAATAGAATATTTTGGAAAGCAACCCCAAAAAAACCCTCTAGGTCTACAGTAATGGTTAATTTTATATTTTAACCTGTCTGGGTCCTGTGGTGCCCAGATATTTGGTCAAATATTATTCTAGGTAAGAGTGTTTTTGGATGAGATTAAAAGTGGAATAGGTACACTAAGTAAAGCACATTGTCCTCATCCAATTTGTCCAAGACCTGAGAAGAACAAAAAGGCTGAACAAGAAGGAATTTTACCTGCCTGACTCAGGTATATGTACACATACACATGCACCGCCCCCACCCCCGCACATATACGTATACATATACATATACATATACATATACATATACATATACATATACATACAGGAGGAGGGAGGGGACTGGAGACTCTATTGGTTCGGTTTCTCTAAAGAACCTGAAACCCACACACCACGCTTAAATTGAGGGGAACAGATGAATTCCCTGGCATATAAAAACTGGGAACATGACCTAAGCTTAGCCAATCAAAAGCTCCCAGTGAGACCTCGTAGGATCATTGAGAGACCAAGGCAAAAACCAAAGAATAAATTAGTGATGATCTCACAGCATCTGCTGCAAAATAGAGAATTGAGGGCCCAGTGGCTGTGGCTGATGGACCACAGGTAGCGGAGCCCAGCAGCCAAGCATTCAGCATCCCAGGGTTACAAGGTCAGTTTTGATGACATCACAAACAAACTCTGGCAGGATTTTGGCCCCAGCTTGTCTACCTAGATCCCAACCTTTCTGGCAGTTCTTAAGTTTGCTGCAACTATGTTCTGTTTTCCTGCAGGCTATGGGAACTCACTAAATAGTATAATCAGAGAAATAACAAGATTGATGCCATGGTATTTGTCTCAGTCACAGAACGTTGGTCACTTCTTATGAGAACAGTCTCTTCCTAAACACACACACAATGGGATGCTTTTGAAGAGTCTAAATTTGGATTGCATTTTTCTCTGTGCTATTTTAGATCTGGGCCAGCTCTCTGCTGTGAAGAGTAGGTGTGTGCCAACATGCGAATCAAGTGATATGATGAAAAGACCCCAGCTCCAAAATGTTCATCTTTCTTACCAACTGACCACAGAACCTCCTCCCTACCTGACAGTTTTAACCTACGATTCCCAGGTGTTAGTGGCCATCCCAGGGGACTTGGTTCTGCAATGCATAGTTACCGCAGGGTCAGATGGATGCAGACTTCCATCCTAACTCAACCATAGACTAGCTATGTGACCCTAGGCAACTCAGTTACACCCAGGCCCTCAGTTTTTGTTCCCCTTTAAATGGGCATAACAATAGTACTGTACTCATGGGGGTATTAGGAGGTTTAGGTGAGACAATACCTGTGAAGAATGCCTCACAGTACCTAGCACGCAGAAAATGTTTATTATGTAGTAGATATTATATCAATGCCTTAGAAATTCAGAGGAGAGAAGGTATGTGACAGAGATATTCAGATTCTGGGGGGCTGGAAGAAGTGCTGTATGTTCAGGCCCATTGGAGCCAGGTTCACTTTAGGAAACTCATAAGCGCTTTTATAAGTTCAGTCTCACATTTTACAAAACATATACGCACACCCTACATTAAAGATTTTTATTTTACTTAAAATATTGAAAATGTTTTTATGACTGCTTTTTTTGAGATTATTTAGTATTCATAACTTATTTAACTTGCATTGCTTAGAAATCACTGTGCTTACTTTGAAATACTTTTGAAGTAATAGATCTATAGATAATTTTCCCATGGCAATACCATTTTTATAAGTATAATTTTTTGTTAGGCTTTATATAGGCAGAAAAAGTTTTCTCCAACTTTTTATTATAAAAAATTAACACACAAATATACCAATATAATAGTTGAATATATACATTTATGCCCTCCACCTGGATCTAACATTTGGTTACATTTTGCTATATTTATACTCTATACACACAAATATATATAACTTTTTGCCTGAAAATTTTGAAAGTTAGTTGCCAGGTACCATAGCACTTCTCCCATTAATTCCTCAGTAGAAATCTCCTATGTAATCATAATCCCTTTACCACACCCAAAATTAACACAAATTCTTTAAAATCTTCTAATTTCCAATTCATTTTCAAATATCTTTTGTAACTGACTTTCTTGTGCCAGTATTAGTAAAGTTGCAGAGTTGCTTTTGGTATATTTCTTTTTCTCCTTCCATATTGGCTTTTTCAAGAACCCAGGTTCCTAGTTTTTTAGAATGATTTCATTCTGAACTCATCTATTACTTTACAATGTTGTTTAAGTTGCACCTCCATCTCCCTTCTCTTTTATTGCTTTCTTTCCTTTTTGAAAATATATTAGATTTGGTTTTTGTTATAGAGCATACTCTTCTTTATAAATTGGTAGTTAGTGCTAGATTCTTGATTGAGTTCAGCTTCAAAATTTTTGGAAGAATACATCACAGTGACAATGTGAACTTCCTATTGCATCATATTAAAGAGCACAGTCACTTCAGGTTGTCCTAGTATTGCTGTCCTAAGCCTGACCACGTGGTAACTGTGGCGATACCAGATCTCTCATTGTGAAAGCACCTTTTCCCCTTTGCAAAAATTATGTAATGTGAAAGGTAGGGCCTTGGCACTGTGAAAATATACTGTTTCTCAATAGCCTTCTATCTAATGGTTTTAGCATTTGTTAATGATCTTTGCCTGAATCAATTATTGCATTGGCTATTACAAAAGGGTGATCTATTATTATTCCTCCTACATTTATTAACTGGTATTATTTCTTTCTCTTTCTGTATCTGTTTTTCCATCTAACGATACATCCATTAGCTTAACAATATAAAGCCATTAAATTTAATAATAATATATGAAACTGACATAATGTGATACAATGATACGTTTTTATATACTTTTTTTACTTTCGATGGGTAGAGCCCACACCTTTCTCATGAAAAATTCAGCCCCTGAAGCACTGTAGTGCTGAGTGCATAAAGTTGCTTTGATTTGAATTATTTCTAAGGACACAGTCAGCATGAAACAGTTTTGATGGTATTGTCCATCCCTGCAAGTCAGCGAGTCAGCCGGTGAGGAAAATAAATTGTGCTTAGGAAAAATAGTCTGACTGACATCCAAGGGCCCAAGAAGTCTGTGGGAGAACATCTGAGGGGCGAGACCGGGTGGGGCCCAGAAAGATCACAAACTGATATATCCCTCTGACATCTTCTGTGACCTGCTATGATTGAAATCAAATCAACGAGTGTGTGTGAGTGTTTATTCTGGGTAAAAAAATACTTTGCTACTATTGCTTTTTGCTATTTACTTTTGTAAACTAATTTAGGAAGGATTAACCATTCACTTATTTCTTCGTTTATTCACTTTTGAAAATGGAGCACCTACTGTGGACAGGTTAGAGACGCTTCTCCCTCCCCTGGAAGAGGAGAATCAACTAAACATTCAGGGCAGCAGAGAAAGCACGTCCATGCCAACGCTCACGTCCAGGTTCGCCTTCCTCTCTGGGGTGCTAATTCAACTCAGCCTCTCTCAAATACTATGTATGTGCTTTATTATGCTAATTTGAATGATATTTTAGTTGTCATTTGCTTTCCTGAGCTGTTCTTAATAGCTTCCTGTAATGAGGACTATTTGAAAGGCTATTTTTACTACAGTTAGCACTTTTAAAAAGATAACTCAGAGTTCATGGTTGCTTTTGAAGCAATTACCTCAGTAAAAGTTTTATTTTTCCCTAATTGTTGTTTAGTATAAGTTTTGGTTCTACAGTGATTAAAAACAAGGTTTAGGTTCAAAATATGACTCCAGACATATGTAAGGTTGGGGCACATTTCTCTTGATTTGCAGTTTCTTTACATGAAAAATGGAAATAACAATACATAGTTCACAGGGAAGTACTAGTAAGATAGCATATGTTTCATTGAGCCCAGAGTTCAATAAATGGCAGCCATAATTACATTATTAATGATAGTATTCTGTACCTAAACATGTCATATACATTTATTTCCCATGAACGAGCTGTTAAGGTAAAACTCTGAGGGACTTCTCTTGCTTTGCTTGCTTCTGATTTTACTTTGGTAGTATACATTCATCGTATTCCTGACTCCCTTTATGTCATTTTTTCCTTTCAAAAACTTCAGCGATTTGTAATAGCTTATGAAATAAACACTGCATTCCCAAGGCTGGTGTTCTAGGACCTCTGCCAATCAAACCAGATTGTTTGCTCTTCTTCAAAATCACTCTGCATGATTTCCCCGTACTTTCATCAGACTTTTCCCTCCACACCTAAAGCTCTTCATCTTCTAGTTTCCACCTGTTGCTTCCTCTTGATGTCCAAATTATATTAGTTCTTTGATGCCCATCTCTAAGAACCTTACCTGATTGCCTCCGCTGAAGATCATTGCTCCCTTCATCATAGCCTCTCTAAACCTTCTTCTGCAGTGTGTTTTAGAGCACTTGGCCCTTTTATCGTACATGTTATTGTAATTTAAACAATATAATTTGACTTTCATTGGTTCCTTCCCTCGACTCCCTTTGAAAACTGCAGTAGTTTAACTATGTGTAGGAGTTCACCAATGTCGTCAACAGAAGCTCACAAATGTGTCTGGTCTATTACCACTTAGCTTTTGCAATTTTATGTCTCTCACTCAGCTCAATCCTACTCTTGTGGGCACCATGGAGTCTACCGCTGCTGTTTGCTTTGCTACTTCCACCTGAGAGTAACTACATGCTGTGGTTCCTGCCCCCGCGCCCCTCTCATTCATTAAGCTCTGTCATTAAATCTGAAGCTACATTGCCAAAAACAATAAATGATTGAATAACCGCTATTTTTCATCAATGATGACAAAAGGATACCTTTACCAAATCTCTGTGTACATCATTTATTATTTATTTTGATTTAAAATAAAAGGGTTTATCTGAGGTAGGGAGGTTAAATTCCACATATTGAATATACATTACTTCTGCATCAATCAAGTGTTTAGAAATCCTGTTTTTCAAAAAAAAAAATCATCTTCAAAAGGACATCTTAAGGAAATGAGAAATAGGTTTATGCTATACTTGATAACATTCTTCCATTTTTCTGAATGGAGTTTAAGGAAATATTAAATGTCACATCCAGTCATTGAATGATAAATCTCAGGCTTAAGTTCAGTGTGAACGGTGCATTAATTCTTTGGTTACTCTGTTCTCTTACAATTAACTGGAAGCCAAAGAAAGAATAAGGCACAGTGTGAGGACTGGAGTTCCCGAGTTTAGTTCTTTGAAACTGTTAGACAAGAGTGGCAGAGAAGTGGAGAACAAGGAGCCTTGACAGGGAATCAGATTGTCCCTTTCTTTTCAGTGCTGCCTTGGGCTTTATACCTAACTCTAGCTCATCCGATAGCTACATAGCATATCACCATGTCACTGTTAGTGTTGTAATATTCTACAGTCTACATCTCTACTATTTCCATGTGCTTATCAAAAGTGAATGTAGATTCAGATAAAAAATATGAATAAAGGTGATTTATAATGTTTCACATAAGAATTTTGACGATTGACTTTGGCCTCAATTTATGCAAGTGGATCTTAACTGTGGAAAAATGTCACCTGGCAATTCTGGGTATACTTGTGGTGGTTATGATTCGATGTGAAGGGGTGCTGCTCTTACGTAGCGGGTCGAAGCCAGAGGACAGTCCTCCACAACAGGCAATTACCCATCCTCAAAAGTCAGTGGTACTGAGGTAGACGAAACATGACTTAGGTAATATGAACATTGCACTACTTCTTATTTCTTCAACAATCTGGATATACAGTCATTGGTGTAGAAGACCATCTCTACAGGATATTTTCAAAGATATATAGGGTCTGACACAACTAATGCCTCCTTTTTATTACAAAATCTTTTATTACAAAATCATAAGCATGTAATTCTGTAACATAACAATATCACACTCAAGCACACCATATGACATTTTAGGTGAAGTGTCCAAATTAAAACTGTAAATTATCACACTCATGTTATTACCCTACAACTACACGCAAGCAGGCATTACTTCTGCCAGACCCTGTCTATGTATGTGTATATATGTATGCATATGTGCATGCAGAGGATTAAATTAGGTCATTGCTAAAACCCATTAACCTATAATACACAATGCTTCCCATTCATTTTACTCCCTTGGGGATTTCCATACAGAAGTAGCCCAAGCAGTTAGTTAAATCCAGCAAATAGGAGGGCTCATGTCTATATTAGGATGGCACAGTGCATCAGTGAGAGGGCTACTGCTGCCAATGTCCATATTATGTGCAAACAAAGTTTGAGTATATGGGACATGCAAAGGGAAGGAAGGCTTTCTAGCTCTTTCTGGATACTGTTTATTAGTAAAGCTCAGTCATTTTGTTTGTGATATTTATGTATTTACAAGATGAAAGTTCAGTAATTAAAAAAATTATCCACAATTTATTATCTTAATTGATGTGATGAGATTTTATGGGTATATATATCTGTCAAAACTCATCAGATCATACAATTTAAATAAGTGCAATTCATCATATCTAAATTAGTCCTCACATTGTAAGCATGACATACATTAATATACTCACTGTAAAAGTTTAAACGATGTGTATCTTATAAAACATGACAGTTCTGTTACTTCTCACTTTGCCTTTCTTTTCTGAAGGTAACAACTATTAATGGTTTGATATATATATGTGTGTGTGTGTGTGTTTTACATATATCATATAAAATTGGTAATATAAATAAAATCAGAAATTTTTTGCTAGCTTCCTTCACCCCCCATGTCTTAGAGATCTTCCTACAGGTCTACCTCACTCTTTTTTTCATAACTACATAGCATATCATAATGTGACTATATCATCAATTATTTAATCACTTTTTTATCTACATTTTTTCTTTCACAAATAGCAAAAATAATTGTATGTCCATACTAATCACTTTTATAAGTTTAATTTTTAGAGGTAACATTACTGAATAAAAGCAAACGTATACTTAAAATTTAGGTAACTACTGCTGAATTGCTTGCTATAAGACCTGAAGAACTTATACTCTCATGAGTATTTCAGAGAGTCCATTATCACAACTGATAAGTATCATCAATCACTTAAAGTCTGTCAATTTTATGGGCAAAAATATATTTTATTAGTAAAGATGAACATCTTAGTTTTTGTCATTTTTGTTTTAGAATTTTGATATTTTTATTGGTTTTTAGGAGCTTTTTCCATGTTATGGACAACTTCATTTTACATTTTTATAAAACGTTACCTATGATTAAGCAGAGAATGACCACCTGACCAAGCAATTGTTCTTCTGGGTATATACCCAAAAGAATTGAAGCAGAGACTTTGACAAATATTTAAATGTATCAGCCTTATTCCCCCAGTAGCCAAAAGGTGAAAGCAACCCGAGTGGCCATCAACAAATGAATGCACAAACAAAATGTATATGCATACAGTGAAATATTATTCAGCCTTAAAAAGGAGGAAAATTCTGACAAATTCTACAACATAGATGAACCTTGAGGACATTATGCTAAACCAGTCACAAAGGAAAAACACTGTGTAATTTCATTACAGGCATCTAGAGTGGTCAAATTTATTGTCACAGAAAGCAGAGTGGTGTTTGCCAGGTGCTGGAGAGAGGGAGAAATGAGGAGTAACTAATTAGTGGGGATACAGTTTCAGCCTGGGAAGATGAAAAAGTTCTGGGGATGGATGGTGGTGGTGATGGTGGCCCAACAGTGTGAGGGTAGCTAATGTCACTGAGCTATACTGCTAAAAAATAGTTAAAATGGTAAATTTTATGTAATAAATATGTTTTGCTATATTTAAAAAGTTGGAAATATTGTATAAATATGTTGTATTTGAGTGCATAGATACAAAATATATTTAAATATATATATTACATAAATATTTTCTCCTAACCTATTAGCATTAGTTTTCCCTCCAGTAATATGAAATGCTACTTTTATAATAAACTGTATAGTTGACCCTAGAACAACATGTATTTAAACTGTGCAGGTCCACTTTTACACAGATTTTTAAAAATAAATACTGGAAATGTATTTTCTCTTATGATTTTTAAACACTTTTTCTAGCTTACCTTATTGTAAGAATACAATATACAATACAGATTACGCATAAATGTGTGTTTATTGACTGTTTATGCTGTTGGTAAAGCGTCTAGTCAACAGGAGGCTCTGAGTAGTTAACTTTTGGGGGAGCCAAGAGTTATAAGTGTATATTCAAATGCGTGGGAATTTGGCATCCTTAACCCCAATTCCTGCATTGTACAAGAACCAACTGTATTTTCATATAGATTTGGATCTGCTTCTAAACTGTTTTCACTGGTTCATTTTTTAAAATTACTCATCACATTTGTTTAATTGCTATAGCTTTATAATACACTTGATGGATGGTAGGAAAGGAGGACAATTTTTATAGTTTTTCAAATATTTTAGATTATTTTTCTGCAACATTTTATATAGATTTTTAAATCAAATCCTTAATTTCTATTTTTAGAAATATTTTTCTTTTTATTTAAAAATTTTTAAACTATAGTTTATGTTCAATATTATTTTGTATTAGTTTCAGGTGTACAGCATAGTGGTTGGACAATGATATACTTTATAAAGTGTCCCCTTGATATTTCCAGTACCCACCTGGCACCATACATAGCTATTACAATGTGACTGACTATAATCCCTATGGTGCATTTATATGCCCATGGCTCTTTTGTAACTATCAACCTGTATTCAATCCCTTCACCTTTTTTGCCCAGTTCCCCAACTCCCCTCCCCTCTGCAACCATCAGTCTGTTCTCTACATCTATGAGTCTCTTTTGTTTATTCATTTATATTGTTCTTTAGATTCCACATATGAGTGAAATTAGCAGTATTCGTCTTTCTCTGATTGACTAATTTAATTTAGCATAATACCCTCTAGGTCCAAACATACTACCTCTAATGGTAAGATTTCATTCCTTTTAATGGCTAAGTAACATTCCATCGTATATATGTCCCAAACAGCTTTTGGATCCATTGTCTTTTAGGAATTGCATTGAATTTACAGATAGATCTCCCTGGGAAGATATATCATATTTAGTTATAAGACATTTTGATTAATCATACTGCTGTTAGTTTCATAAGTATAAAACAGTCATTATTTACTATTAAAATTATTATTTTATGTTTCGTAATTTTTATGCTTATGATCCTCCAATATTTTTGTATCTCTTTTTTCCCTTGTTCAATACTTTAGTTGTAATCTCTTGCATACAGTGTCTCAATAATAGTAGCAACTGAAAAACTGCTTACTCAAATCCTGCATGATAGTAAGCATTCTCTGTTACACAATATATTAACTATTTAGTAATTTTGTTTTTATTGGATAAATGGTTTAATTTTTATAAAGTAAAATGAATTTGTTTGTTCTTTAAGAAATAGCATAATGATAATTCAAATGTATGCTATGTTTCCCTGTTAAACAAGTACACAAATATGAATTTTCAAGGTTAGTTCCATCAGGGTACTTTGTTTCTTTAAGCAATTTAATTATTTCTAAATTAAATTTATTGGGGTAGCATTGATTAATAAAATACATAGGTTTCAGGCATACAGTTCCATGATTTATCAGCTATATATTGCATCGTGTGCCCACCCCCCAAAGTCAAATCTTCTATCATCGAATATTTGACCTCCTTTACCCTTTACCCAGCCCACCTGTCTTCCCTCTGTTGTCCTTATCTGTGAGTTCTTGTGTGTTTCTCTTGTTTGTTCACTTGTTACTTTCAGTTTTATATCCAACATGTGAGTGAAGTCATATAGTTCTTGTCTCTTTCTGATTGACTTATTTCACTTAGAATGATAGTCTCAAGATCAGTTCATGATTTTGCAAATGGTAGTATTCATCTGTTATTATGGCTGAATAACATTCCATTGTATATATTGGGTTGGCCAAAAAGTCTGTTTAGATTTTCTATAAAATAAGACACATTTTTCATTTTCACCAATAACTGTATTGATTTGGATATTTTGAGTATGTCGGCTGTCTCTGCAGGGTATAATGCTGACTGTTCTCAGTTAATGTCTCGGTCTGATAGCTATCACCTTCCACTGGTCTACCCAACTGTAGAGTATCTTCCAGTGAGAAATGTCCAGCATGAAAATTCACAAATCATTTTTTACATATTTGATCAGTGACAGCATCTTCTCCATACACTGCATGAATCTTTTTTGTATATTTCAGTTGTGTTTTTACCTTTCTTAAGATAATAAAGCATAATATGCCAAAAATGTTGCTTATTTTCTTCCGTTTTCAATATTAAAATGGCTACACAAAAATTCACCAGTTTTGATACTTTTTTTTTAAACCTTTTATTTATTTTTACACAGAGGGCAAGGGAGGGAGAAAGAAAGGGAGAGAAACATCAATGTGTGGTCGCCTCTCATGTGCCCCCCACCAGGAACCTGGCCCACAGCCCAGGCATGTGCCCTGACTGGGAATCTTACCGGCGACCCTTTGGTTGGCACGTGGCTGCTTGGTCCACTGAGCTACACCAGCCAGGGCCTGATAAGTCTTTTTAAATGTATGCTGATATGACAGCTGTCACAATACCATCTAAGAAATTGTTTTAAAAGAAATTAAAGACAACTGAGCACTACTAGAACCATCTTATGGAAAAAATTTAATGAACTTTTTGGCCAACCCAATGTGTACCATTTCTTCTTTATCCAATCATCTATTGAAGGGCACTTCAGTTATTTCCATATCTGGGCCTCCATGAATAATACTGTAGAAGTAAGGCTCATTCACTGCTGGTGGGAGTGTAAACCAGTACAGCCACTATGGAAAACCACATAGAGGCTCCTCAAGAAATTAAGAATGGAGTTACCATATGACCTAGCAGTCCCTCTTCTGGGTGTCTACCCAAACTATCTGAAAAACAATTATTTGCAAAGATGTATGCATCCTTAAGTTCTTTGCATTTTAATTTCTTTAACCTGATTTTCTGGTGAATTAATTTCCACAATCACAAGGAAAAAGCAGTTTTTACAGAAGAGAAGAAAAGAGGTTAATTTTAAATGACTATAAAACCCAGTGAGAAAACCATAGTACTACTTTATTGGTGCCATTGATAGTACCCGGCTGTTTTCAAATATCAGTTTTGAAGTCTTCTGTGTTATTCACTGTAATATTTTCCTGTTAAGGCATTTTATAAAACCCTCAGTGCCTCCTTGGATGAAAAATCTGTCATTGGGGAGGCATTCTGAAAGGCCCCCCACTGGTACTTTCTAGCAAGCAGGTGGCCTTGTCTTGCCCACACCAGCCCCACTACCTTGTGATACTTTGTCCAAACAATTACCCGTGGCTTTCAGGGGACATGTTCATAGAAGAATTCATTCAAAGGGATTGTACATATGCTATTAAAAAAAGACTCCTCCAACCCTGGCCAGTGGCTCAGTAGGTTGGAGCACTGTCCTGTGCACCAAAAAAGGCTGTGGGTTTGATTCTTGGTTCGGATACAGACCTAGGTTTCAGGTTCCATCCACGGTCAGGGCATGCAGGGGGGGCAGCTGATTGATGTGTGTGTGTGTGTGTCTCTCTCTCATCAATAAACATACCCTCAGGTATGGACTGAAAAAGAGAGACTCCTCCTTAATTAAAATTTTGGTAAACTATATTATAGAAAGTCAACTGACTCTTTAATTTGGAGTATTAGGTCGTCTTTGGTTTCAGCAAAGTGGGCATATGTCAAACTGGTTGTTCGGTAATTGTAACTTTCTTCTAAGTAACTTTATTTCTATCTCTCCCCCAAACCCCCCACCCCCCCACACATGTTTTCAGTGTGTAGCAGAGTTCCTGGGACTTGTAGAAATGTGAGCAAAAGTATTTGTTCAATGAATGAAACCTAGTACATCTGCTCAGGTTACACAAACACTTATTTTTAATTTTCATTTCAAAGAAATAATGCCAGATCCATAATATCTTTCTTAACAAAAAAGGGATTCCTGATGTAAATGTCCCTTCTCCTGCATCTTTCCTAGAATGCTAATTTGAAATTTGCACAAAAGGTAAATCAGTTTGTCTGACTATGGAGGGGAGGAAGTTATCACTCCTGATTGATGATAACACCATAGAGTTTGATCCCCACCTGACTGATAAAAATGTGCTGGAGTCCAATCCTCAGCAACTTGTGGAATTTCCCATTTGTTGTTTTTTAATTGCATTTATTATTGGGATGACATTGGTTAATAAAATTATGTAGGTTTCAGGTGTATAATTCTATAATACAACACCTGTGTATTGTGTGTTCACCACCCCAAGTCAAGTCTTTTTCCACTTATCCCCCCTTTACCCTCTTCCACTGTCCCCACACCTCTTTCCTTTTGGTAATCATACTGTTGTCTGTGTCTAGGAGGTTTATTTTTTTCTTAATCCCTTCACCTTTTTCACGCAACCCCCAACAACCCTCCCTTCTAACAGTTGTCTCCCTGCTCTCCGTTTAAGAGTCCGTCCTCATTTTCCTTGCTAGTTCAGTTAGTTCATTAGATTCAACGTGTGAGTGAAGTTATATGGTACTTGTCTTTCTCTGACTTGCTTATTTCGCCTAGCATAATACTCTCCAAGTGATGTTAAAAACAAGTATCTTTTTGTTCTTATCATTAAAAAGCAAATATCATTTCTGTTCTTACCATTAAAATATCCAAATGTTCAGAATGGAGACATTTTTAAAGGGAACGTTTGTTTTTATTCACTGACATACCCCAGCTAGAGAAAATGATTTAGGAGAAAAATTCTGTGACTGAAATACACACACACACACACACACACACACACACCCCCAGCACCACCTCATGTTACACTGAGGTATTCCTGGCAGAGTTTCTTACTGATGATTTTGGCCACAGTCTGAGTAATGTCTGCTTGTCTGTGCATTGTAAAATGATCGCCCATTATTAGACGAAGTCTTGAATGAAGGGTGGAGGGTACTGTGTCTTCTTAGTTCAATATCCTCTGTCTTTCTGTCTCTTTGCTCTCTGCAGACTGCAGGTGACTGAAAGGGATGCTGTGGGAAGGGGAGAATTCCGCTGAGCCAAAGCATTTTTCAGTGTATAGGTAGACTTTTCATTGTAACGAATGCAATTATTTAAAATTACTATGGGAAAGTTTTGAGTGTTTCTTCCACCTTCCCACTTTTATTAGGGCTGCTAAAACAGAGCCCTATATAACACAGGTGGGGAAATGTGGTCAGTATGGCACTAGGAGATGTTATCTGTAAACAGGGGAGTTTTATTTCTCCTGGAATACCATAGGTTCAGTGGAACTATTTTTTTGCAGCCATAAAAACAAATTATAATGTGTCTTTTATAATAAATGACTAGGTATTTTGAGAAGATAATTTCCAAATAAATGTGTCCTTATCAAATCAGAAATAGCAAATAAACTATTGAGCTAACTATGCAGTTTTGATTAGAAACCGAAAACATCATGATAATTAGGATTGAGAGACTATTAAAATATAGTGCTCCTTATACCTGGTAATGGCTTGTTAGCTTTTTCACATGGGAACTGTTAATTTGAAATAACCTGAGATAAGCACAGATGAATATCTCTAACAACAAAAAGCAGGTGGTGAGAATTAGGACCAGATATGATTTTATCTTTATATGTATTTCCTTAAAAAAATACATATATAATAATGTTTGGCTTGCTCTCTCAAAATATCAGACCATTCTGAAGTTGTTACTGAAGTACTGAATAAAACAATAAATACCTGTTTTTTTAAGGTTAAGAAGAACTGTAAATAATGTCTATGAAGCAGGGCACATGCTCTCTAAATGCAGTCTTTCTGCTTTCATACTGAGCATTTTAGCACAAAATGGGATACTTGTATCATGTTGCATTGGAATAATGATCTGGGAGTCAGGTAATAATAGCAGTAAGTTAGGCAGTAGGCTAACATCCAAACCAGTTATTGAGTCTTTTGTGTCAAATTTGTGTAAAAATGCATATTTATATACAGCTGTGCTTGTGTATGAATATAATATTTAAGGAGGCTTAAATATTATAAATGGTTCTCTCCATGAAGAGGGTCTGGGTAACTGAGGAACAGAAATGAGAGGGAGACTTAATTTGCATTGTGTATCCTTTTGTGTTTTTGGAATTCTATGTATCTATTTTCAAATTTTTGTAATTTATAGAAAGATATTCCAAGTAGATGAATCCAGCTTATCTCATATTAAGAATAAAACCAAAAAATCAAGTCAAATCAAATAAAAAACTGAACTTGAAAAAGGATTTGTACTCCTTCCCCACCACTCTTCTCAAATATTTGATTAGCTTCTGAACCTGGAAGGTGGTGGGTTGTAGATATACCTAATTTCCATGGATGACTATGGAAATATGCAATTAATAAATAAAAATCCAAGATTATATAAATGTATTCGCAGAGCCAAACACCTTATCAAAAACACATTATATTATAAAAGAACTGTTATTTTGCAGATGAGAAAACTAAGGCTCAGCAGATGAAAGAATTTGCCCAAGGTTACAGAGCTAGTTCGCTGCACAAGGTCAGCTGCAGTAATGTTTCTACCGTGTGGTAACTTAGACTCGTGAATGGTTCCAATTCTTTCTAGAACCTGTGGTTGGGAGGATTTACATTTCAGTCACAATAAGGTAGTTTTAAACATATACGTCTCATATCGAAGAGAGTTTTCCATACTTAGAAGACTATTCAAATTGTCATCAGTTTGCTTTAAGCAGTTTATAATTTATAACAACTTTTTATGTCCTCAAGTATCCATTTTGAACTGCATTAAAGCAGTTTCACTAAAAATGACTCTTCTAAAGTGAGGCATTTGAGAGTGGTAAAATAGATCTGGCATTTTAATGAACATTTTTTAATGGTAGTTGAACAATTCATTAGTTTTTATCATGTTGTCTAACAAATTACCATAAACTTAGAGACTTAAAACAACACTTGTTATCTCACAGAGCTGGAGCTAAGTCTGGACATAGGATAGCTAGACCCTCTGCTTAACGTAAGATAAGGCTGAAATCAAGATGTCAACCATGTTGCTTTCTCATCAGGAGCTCCGGGCTCTCTTTCAATCTCTTATGGTGGTAATAAGACTCAGTTCTTGCTGTTGGAGGTTGGAGGTCCCTGTTTTATTGCTGGCTGTCAGTCAGTGGCTCCTTGCAGCACCTAGATTCCACCTGCATCCCTTGTCATGTTGCCCCTTCTGTCTTCAA
The DNA here is from genome assembly GCA_004026545.1 of Mormoops blainvillei. Classification (NCBI taxonomy): domain Eukaryota; kingdom Metazoa; phylum Chordata; class Mammalia; order Chiroptera; family Mormoopidae; genus Mormoops; species Mormoops blainvillei. The sequence continues at coordinate 176,127 of PVJD01001721.1, read as the reverse complement.
AGGCAGCAATGGGGAATTTCCCTCAAGTCACGTTCCTCTCACACTTAGCATCTAGCTCTTCAGATAGAGACCAATCCGTTTTAAAGGTTCACGTGATTAGGTCAGGCCCACTTAGATGATTTTACCTTAAAGTCAACAAACTGACTTAGGACTTCAATTACATTTGCAAAAAATAATTTCACAGCACTACTTTGATTACTATTTGATAACTGGAGAGGGTGCATGTATATAAATATTACCACCACCACCACCACCACCACCACCACTACCACCACCAAGACTGTCCACTCTGCCCCCTGCTGGGTCCCTTTCCTGCCAAGAATCAAAGTGGGGATACACTGTCACTTTATTTATGTTTATTTATGTACAGCATATTTAAATAACAACATCTTGTTTTCATCTTATTTTATATTAACCTTAAAGATTCAGGTGCAAGGTGCAAGAGAATTTATTACTCATATTGCCACTTTTAAGATTTTATTTATTTGTTTTTAGAGAGAGGGAGAAAAACATGAATGTGTGTTTGCCTCTAGAGTCTCCCTGTTGGGGACCTGGCTCACAACCCAGGCATTTGCCTTGACTTGGAATCAAACTGGTGACCCCTTGGTTCACAGGCTGGCACTCAATCCACTGGATCACATCAGCTAGGGCACTCACATCTACACTTTATAGTTGGGAAAACTGAGGCTCCAGGAAATAAAATTATTATACCTGAAGTCCCACAGCTCCTCTGTCTCCATATTCCAGGTCCAAGGTTATTAATATATTGCAGAATATAATTGGTTTCTACAATATTTAAGTACTAACATCTGTCAGTTTTATTTTTCACAGTTTCTGGGAAGAATTTTTCAAACTTGTAGACAGATATCACAGAAAATTGTAAAATTTGCTGCATCATGAGAAAGAACTCTGTTTATACCAATAGGAAAATCATTTATATATTTTTACTTTGGGGGCATATTTTTTAAAAAATAAGTGATTCATTACATAACTTAAGTAAGTGGAAATTGACTAACTTTGAAGTTTGGCTGAAGCCACTTTAATTTTCTTTGCTATTTTTCATGTTCTGTACAGTGGTTAACATAGATTTGGGTGTGTCTCAGGACTGAAAGCTTTTATCTTGCCCAAGGTGTGACCACGCTATGGTCACGAGAACATGTTTTAGGCAACAGTGTTAAAGTTACATCCAGTATGATGTAGAATTAACTGAAAATGTCCCAACCTTCTATTAATCACAAAGTTCACTGTAATCTTTATAGGACCAACCAGACTCCATCTTAACTCTTTCTTCTCAACTTCTTAAACTCAGCTGAGGTTCATGAATGAATGTTATCTGTAAGAACAGACTGATAATTTTAACACATGAGTCACAGGGAAAGCTGAATTCCACGGAATCATTGAAGGTGGTGAAGATGAACTGAGAATCGTAGGTGACTCCCACTCCCCATTTTGCAAATGAGGAAAGTGATTCCCAATGAAGTTTAGAGATTTGCCCAAGAGCACACTGCTGCGGAGGTGATAGAGCTGAGATGTAAGTATATGTTTTTTGCTTCCTTGTCTGGTATTCTTCATTCACCAGTTGTATCCCTTGATGGAAAATGTATTACATGCAGTTTTCCACAAATACTTGTCATTTTTGTAACCAAGAAAAATGTTTGCATGTAAGGTCTTAAAAACAGAGGGATGGTTTGAAATCTTTTCCCATGCACAATCTGTATTTGACTTCGTTTTTATCTTTATTTTTGCTCCGGATCCCTGTAATGTGCACCAAGGTCAGTGCTGTTCCAGGAGTGGGGCAGTGGGAGTGTCCATCTGCTCAACAGTAAATGCGGGAATTGCTTGAACTTAGACCAATAAAATACCTTTGAGGAGAGGACCGTCTTATTACTGACATTGTTTAGAATTCCTGGTATATAGCAATAATAAAAGTGGACTGAGTTTTAGTCAGTTTTATTATTTAAAAAAAATTTTTATGACAGTGACCTGGATAGAAGAACAGGAATTTCAGGTTCTTTACATATTTTAAATTTATTGATTGATTTTAGAGATAGAAGAAGGGGGGAAGAGAGAGAGAGAAAGAGAGAGAGATAGACAGAGGTAGAGAGAGAGAGAAATATTGATTTGTTGTTCCACTTATGTATTCATTGGTTGAGTCTTGGACGTGCTCTGACTGGGGATAGAACCTGCAACCTTGGCATTCTTTAAAAAAGTGCTCCTTACAGCAGAAGGAAAGCACCATCATAACATTTGAAGATACCTGTACTTTTAAAAAACTGAATTATATGAAATACATTATTATTATAATGAAAGTATCATAGAAAACACCTTTGGGAAGATATTGATTATTGAGAAGCCAGACACTTAGAAACTGATCAGGATTTATATGGGATTTTAAATTTAGCGTATCCCAATTAACAAAGAGCTTTTAGTTTGCATGACATTGGGCTGATAGACCAGGGGACATTTGAGTACATTTTAGGTGGTAGCAGTGCTGCATGGCGTCTAGGACAGCCTGGGTCAAATGTGGACACTATGATCATGGGCAAGTTACCTAATCTGGCTAAGCATCAGTTTCTCCATCTGCAAAATGGGAATGAATAATGCCATCTATTTTATAGACTTACCGTGAGGATTAAAACCATTTAGTCACAAAAAGGGTTTAGCTCTGTGCTGACACATCTTAAATACTCAGTAAATGTTCACCATCATTGTCATCATTATCCAGTGGCTAAAATATTTAAATGTTTTCATTTTTAAAAAATGTTTTGCTGCGACACATGATTTTGCTTATTTTCTTTATGCGTCTCAAATATGGAATGTGAAAAGACTCTTACAAGTATTTAAGGACATTATCTCACTTGTGATTAAGGTTTTTATTTAGCAAATTTCGCCAAGGGCACTAGATGGCGACCTTCTCCTTTAACGAAAAAAAAAAAGGGATTCATAAATTCTTTTGCTTTGATAGTTGAAACTTACTGATGCAAACTACAGAGGGTAAAGTCACATCTTTGAACACTGGATTGTTAGAATCGTAGAATTTCTAGATTATCAGGTTTCAGACTAAGAGCAATATGGTAGGGAAAGTACCCTCTGTGGGCAATCTCGGATTCAAATTTCTGCCCGTGGGTGATCTTGGACTTGACCCTTCAAGATCTCATTTTCTTCCTTTATAGCATGAGCATGTTGTGTTACCTTCTCTTCAAAGTTGTGTTCAGCTCGAAAATATTATGATTTTAAATAATTCAAGGTATAGTCTTCTACAAGGCTGTCTTTTCTCAAGTGTTCCTTGTACTTTAAGTATTTCGTGAGGCAATGGTCAAAATTTAATGTCAGTGTCAACATTACCTAAGTTAGAACTTATTCAAAGATAACATTAATTTTATAAGATGCGGATGAATTTAGGGCTTTGAGAGGTGTGTGTGTCTATGTGTAATCTTGGTTTAAATGTTTTTTTTAAGCATGACAAACATATTTGAATAATATTTTCATTTATGATGGTGTGAGGCTTGAAAAAAAACCTATCTGAGCATCATTCAGAATCTGTTTCTCTTCCATACAGTTGAACCTGTACCTAGATTATTGAATATGATAAAACTATTTTTCTAGTGTATAATTTTTAATGTCAATTATTTTGAGTGTTTCAAAAAGGATTATAGAAGATTATGTTGTTCACATATGGAAGCAACAGAATAGTAACTGTCAACAAAACAGAGAACCTTTTCTCAAATATGAGTAGACAAAGCCAGTCTTCATCATCTGGTGCGATTAAGAAATTCGGATGTGGTTTGAAATGTTTTTAATTTAAAATAATCAGATGAGTAGAAATAACAGTAAATAATAAAGAAAACTCCAGAATAAAATATATATTAAGATTTATTTATAAACAAAAGTATGTTCCTGCTTTTGCTTTATTGAGGTGTTTCAAACAACGTATAAAGATTTTTTAAAAAAATAAGTAGCCAGTGATTATGCACTGATCTGTCTTTTTAGGGAAAGTTACTATTTCAGAAAGAATAATTCGGTATGTTAGTTTGGATCTACATTTTTCCTTTAAAATTTTCTACTAATTTGTCGATTATTACCTGAAGAAATGTTTCTCCCACACACTCAAACTCTTAGTGATTTATATTATGAAAAATGTCCCCGATGGCATACACATATAAAAAATAGAACGTGTAGGAATTAGCAAATACTTAGGCTCAAGTGGGCAGACACATGCCATTAGTGTAGGGTGAGATGATGGATGCACAAGTGAGGGAGAAATCTGGATTACAGAAGCTATTTTTCCCCAAACCTGGAACGAGGGGGGATGCCCGTTAAGTGCTGGCATCCGCCACTTCACAACCATGGCGATGTTGTGATGTAATTGGGAAGCTCTATATACAACTTTTAACTGTAACAGATGAAATAAAATCCAGATTCTAAGAATCTTACAACTAACGCATGGCCTTTCTCTTTTCTTGTAAACATTTGGCTCATTACCATATGTATATTCATCCAACTTCCCCACCAACAATTTTAGTTCACTATTTCCAGTAAAATATTACACTGAAAAAAATCTGGAACTGCTATTGCCCTGTCATTCTTATTAGTTGGGGTCATAATCACAGGACTTCACAGTAGGAGATGTATGCATGCACCCACCCTTATCATCCAGAGCAGAAGAGAAGATAAAGGTGAAAACAAAGGTAGATTTATGCAGATTATTGTCTAAAGTTAGTTTAATATTTATGAACACACACACACACACACACACACACACACACACACACACACACACACAGAGTCTTTAGGCTCCAGTTACAAGCGCTGCGTCATCTGTCGGATCACATGGTAATTGTTGCTATTTCAAGGACCAAGTGGCATAAAGCTCCCCCCTACCCCCACCCCACCCCTTTCCTTTGGTACCATATAGCACGGAAAAGTGATTATTGTGTGATGGGGTGAGATCAGGCTCTCTGGTCCAACCCTCCCAGCTAGAAACCAGGCTCTTGGTGGGGTGGCGCGAGTGGTGTTCTCACGGAGTGATTGGGAAAGGGGGACGAGGGAGGGGGTCTCAGGGGAGGAAGGGCAGCTCTAATTGGTTTCTCAATGAAAGATAATCACCTATTCCCTGGAGAGGCTGGAGATTAGCACTCAGCCTCTCCTCTCCATCGCTTTTAGACTTCTCATCCTTCCCTCGATGCGTTTAGTCCATTCAGCAGAAGTGGATCGAAGAAAGCGGCCCCCGGCGCGGCATTAGGGGCAGCACTCTGCTGCGCGCTAGTACTTAGCGACCCATTCACTCACTTACTCTGCGCTCGCCTCGCCCGGCTGTCGTCTCAGCCACTGCTACCGCCTGGAGAAAAAGTTTTGCGGAGGGGCTCAGGGAAAAAAAAAAAATGAGCGAGCTGGAGGAAGACTTTGCCAAGATTCTCATGCTCAAGGAGGAGAGGATAAAAGAACTAGAGAAGCGGCTGTCAGAGAAGGAGGAGGAAATTCAGGAGCTGAAGAGGAAGCTCCACAAATGCCAGTCAGTGCTGCCAGTGCCCTCGACCCATATCGGCCCCCGGACCACCCGGGCGCAGGGTATCTCGGCTGAGCCGCAGACGTACAGGTCCTTCCACGACCTCCGACAGGCATTCCGGAAGTTCACCAAATCCGAAAGGTAGGCGCCAGGGCGCGGAGGGCCAGAGAGAAGGCCACCACTCCGGTGGGTGGGCCCGGATGCGGTCCCGGGCGGAGGCTCAGGGTCTGGGGGCCTGGCTGTGGCGGCGGGGGCTGGTCAGCCCAGGGCTGCTCTCCTGCGCTCACGGAGTGGGGGTGGCCCTGGCGGCCCGGGAATGGGAAGTGTTTATTTTTATTTCTGCCCATCACGTGCTGTGCTAGACTCTGCCGGGCTGGGAAAGGCGAGCTCCGCCGGGAGACGCGCCCCAGTGGCGTGGGGGTGGGGAGAACCACGGAAAGTTTTCTTGCGCCCGCTAACTTGGTCACTCAGCCCCCAGCTGCACTTATGCTGTCTTTCCTTTGTGCACCCCTGGCACCCCTGTGGGGGCACCCGCCCTGGGACAGAACCCTGTCCATCTTGGGGTGTAGAGGGCTTCTCTGAGGCGACCCCAAGACCCAGGCCATGGGGCATGCTCAGTGGGGCCCCTGGAGCCTCTTGGGGAGGGGCAAAAGAAGGCTGGACAGGATTGGGTTCGATTTAGGGACTGAACTCGTCCAGAGCCCACACCCTGAGGGGAGGGCGCAAGGGCAGTGGAAGGGGGAGGCAGGACAGTGACTCTTCTCCCCTTCAGGGATTCGTCCTCCGGAGAGGAGGTGTAGGGGTGGAGTTCACAGGGTCTCTTTCCAGGCAGCTGTGATGTCCGCAAGAAATGCAAAGAACCCCTACTTTCTGGTTGTTCGTTTGGTTTGCTTTGTGTCCCTTCCAGAAATGCCACACCTTGGTCTGGCTGGTCTGGGTTTGGAGGCGGCTTGGTGACCTTGCACCTGAAGCAGGTTTGGTGCTACTGGTCAGCCCTGGCCCTGGGTGGAAAATGCCCCTTCCTCGTTTGCCTGCCTTTTGATAGGATGAAGGGGGGGGGGTGCTATTTCTCCGGATGCCTCCAGGATCCTTCCCTTCCTCCTATTGCGAACTTCAGGAGCCAGATACTGCCAGTTCAAAGTTCTGTGTCGCTTGTTTGTGGTGTGTAGAGGAGGTCGGGTGATTTTGGCCACAAGTAGGAAGCTTTTGCGCTCCACTCGCCGCCTTCACCGGAGAAGGCCGATCGATTGGCTGCAGCATTAAAGCGCCTCTGGACATTAGGGAGAGGAAGTGCAGACTCCAAAGCCCATTACTGGCTTTTAGTCTCTGGAAGTGCATGGCTCAAAGTGCATTTTGCAGGATATTGAATATTCCATTAGGCGTGCCTTCATGCCCGCCTACCTCTTACCCCCCTCCCCCTTCTTAGATCACTTGGTGTCTGGGTTTGGGGCTCAGGGGAACTCTAAATTAGTACCTCCCCCTTAATTTTCTGACTTTGAGGCCAGCACTTCTAAAGAGCATGTCCTCTTGTAGGATCTCCATCCAATACAGGACTCTGAGTGTCCCCCACTATTCCAACACACCCCTTCGTTGCCTGTTTCTCTTGTGTATTGATTACTGTATTTGTGTGTGGGGGGGAGGCGAGAAGAGGAGGCTGGGCAGCCCTCAGGAGCTATTAGAAGAGGGCCCGGGGCTGGGAGGGCTGTGCGGAACAGGAATTAGGCAGAAAGGATTTGCCTTAGGAGCTCTTAGGAACTGTGGGCACCTTCTGGACGGACATCGCAGGGGACAGTTTTTGGATTCCCTGAGTGACACTTCACTTATAAAATGACACTGCTCACATGGCACCTTTTTGGCCCAGCCTGCCTCGGAAGTCCCTATCAGATAGAACAATGGTATTCTTCCTTCTTGAGGCCCAGACTGCAAATAGAGCTATTACTTGGCCTTGCCCTTGGTTGGGAAGCTGCTGCAGTGTCTTGCCTCAGCCCGGCTGCACATTCCGGGGCCGCTGCCCTGCCCCGCGCAGCAGCAGCTGGAATCAATCTGCCTACCTCCTTAAGAAGCCACTTCATCAGCGGTCACCCGGCAGCTGCTGGCCTCCCGGGGCTGATGGGCTGGGGCTTTGTCGCATTTTTGAAATTTCAGACCTCTATGTCTGGGCTGTGCCCCTCTAAGAGTAACCAGCACCCCTGCGCAGCACAGAGATTTCGCCAAGGTCTGGAGAGGACAGGAGGAAACCCTCCCAGAGTCCACTCTTATTCAGGAGCTAGCTCTCAAAGAGGCACTTTAACTGTCCTTGACAAGAAGTCTCTCTAGGAATGAGAGGAGTTTTTTTGTGTACTGGGAGGAAGTGGGTAATCTTTCAGATGTACACATTGTCCTGTCCTCCTTTTTCTATCCCTTTCTCCCACTCCCCAGCACATTTGTGTGAGGGACGAGAACATTCCTCTTAAGAATGGATTATACGCAGTAGAGGTCAGGTGCAAGTTTGTGTCTGAAGCAGGTAACTGGAGTGTTTTCCTTGCTTCTTCTCCTTGCCGATTTACACTGGGACAGAGGTAAACTTTTTCCTATTCGGCACTTAGTTCTATACTTTCAAATGGAAGCGTGGAGTGTATTTTCAGCAAGCTGACTCATTAGAGTATAAAGAATTTTGACAGGTATAATATATGGGCATAGTAAAGCACACATCCTAACACTTAAAGAGACAGTACTAACTTAATTATCATTGGCAAGACCCCCTTATTTTTTTGGCCAAGAAAGGAAATAATTTAAAAAGTGTTTCTGGGATGCAACAGTTAACAGCAAACAAGATGCTTTAAAAACAAAAATGTGTTCTCTAATTTTTAGATATTTATATTTGGGGAGTAGATATTCTACCACCTCATGCATCCTTTGTTAAAAACTATGCCATTCTGATTGGCAGTACCCAGGCTGAAAGAGACTGCTTTATCACAAAGCTAATGTTCGATTGAAGTTGCTATATGATTTGAATGATAGCTATTCATGCTACAGGTTTGTTTCAAACTTTACAGGACACCCAGTTTTTATACTAACAAGAAAAGAAACATATTTTGAAGTTATCAGAATTGAATTTGATGGGCAGAATGATAAAATAGTTTTTACCTATAATCGTTGTTTTAGAAAATGATTGCAATCCAAAATGTTTACATAATAGGTGACAAGCTACCTTAAGCATTTATTGCAGTGGAAGGAAATGGAAGAATTCACTATTGTAATCAAGTCAGTACAATTAACCAGGTTTCCATGTGTCCACAGAGAGTAGAAGGCACAATCTCCATTAAGAATGATCTAAGTATCTAAGGAATGCTTAGATGAAAATTATACCAGGGAAAGGGAAGGTCTGAGCTCTCAGCATAAGTATCAAGTGTACAATATGATGATCATGTTTAAAAAGAAAACATTTGACTAATTGCAGTCCTCATTTTTAGTCCCTTTAGAAATGACCGGCAGGGATCAATTGATTTTCATGGAAAACTGCAGGCTGTTTTGGAGATAATGATATTTTTAACTTTATATATCATTTTTTGCCAAATAACTCCAAGGATTTTACACAGTTTTCTATGAACTCTTGATGGCCTGTGTGCATATACTCCTCATTAAGAATGACCTAATATCCTAACTCTTCCTCTTAGTTTTTTACACATGCATACATTCCTTCTTTTGGTTGTCGACTTAGCGCGTTGTGGTGGTTGTTGTTAAGTTGGCTTAAGCAAAGACTGGAATCAATATTAATCTGTTACAGGCATAATAGATTATATTTCAAAGCTATTTCAGCTATTCTTGTCACAAATCCCTTGATTCTTGATGATGTAAATTCATTATTTGTAACTTGAACGTCCTTCCGCTGGGACAGGGATGCTTTGGGATGAATGCCCCAGAAAACTCATTGCCTTTTTCATTTCTGATTTACTTCAGATCTGGTTATCATGCAGACTAAATCAAAGGATTTGGCCTAATTTTAATATAAGTAACTTCATGAAATGAGTGGGTACCAGCTGAATCCTGGGCCCAGCCGAATAATTGTTTGTGTAGAAAATACACAATAAGTTTAAATAACAATGACAGCAATAATAAAGATAGCTAATCTTAGCAGTTTTAGCACAGTGCTAAGCTCTTTACCTACAGTGGCTCATTGTTTTCTCACAACAGTCCTAAATGACATGCGCTTTTCCCAAGAGGAATCTGAAGCTTGAAGTTGTCACTTGCATAAAATCTTACAGCTAGCAAATGCTGTAAGTTTCAAACTCCAATCTTGCAGCTTTTAGAGGCCACGTTCCAAACTGCTCTACTGCATAGCTTTGGAATTGGGCCAGTTCCTTCTTAGTAACTAGTGAATCCTCTCCATAGGAAGAAATGAACCTCCCCTCAGTTAAAATAGGAATAAAAAAAGTCTCAGAGTCAGCACTATACTGAATTCGTGAATGAGTGACCAATGAGCTCTTGTCTACAGCACGTGTACCTCGGGTGTGCTGTGCCAGGTCAGAATTTTTGCAGGCTGGCCTGCTCTTGGGATTGTCATCTACCAATCTTTGTGAAATCTTCTTCGCTCCTAATCCAACTTCTCTAGCTCGGTGTCATGTCATAGGCAAGGCTGATGAATAGTGCAGTGGTGAATATGATGTTGGTTGCTTTTGGGTACCAGTTGCTGTACCCTTTGCCTTTTACCTTGCAGGTCCCTTATGCTAATCCCTTCATTCTTACCAATCTGAAAATAAAAAGGAATTAATTACTAACTGACAGTATATCAACATGTTAACCAAGTTATCCTTTCTTGATTAAGATAGTGATGTTTTAACAGAAGCTTCCGGGAGACATTTATTTATTTTCCTCAGATGGATAATACTTATGACAAGAGTTTAAGGGGAGGCAGGATGAGGAGGAGAGCAGAGGATTTTGGGTAGGATGGCTTGTCGAAAGCGTTGTGTCTCGCCACATGTAATTTGAGTTCTGAGCTCAAACACATCACACCTACTTTCAGTCAAAGCTTACTGGAGGAGGGGAGTACCCTGCTTTTTTTTATAGTAATGACAACACTGAGCAAGCAATTACTGAAGTGCCTTTGAAAGGATCTCAGAAATGGGAATATCAGTTCGATTTCTGAATTTTGTATCAGTTCCAGAGTTGGTGAATTGTTGTCTTCAATTTATCATCTATTTATACTTATTATTTAGGACATAGGCACTTTGCTTTGGGGTTTGCTCAGGTTCTGGAATCATGTACATTTAAAAAAATGTATTTGTTCTATTTGAATCATGGATTGAAAGTTTAGGTTGATCACTTATATTTAAGCATGTACTCACATGAGATTTGTCTGACCCTCATGAAACTATTTCCAACAGACCTGAAAAAGCAAAAGATGTCATCATATCTTTTTCCTCTTTCCTGACTAAACACCTCTCACCACACTGTGTAGGAGATGCTGAGAGTGCATTAAAACCCTGTCTGGTGATAAGATTTTCAGGTGATTTCATAGTTGCTCAAAGTATGAATAATTATTTTCATTTGCCATTGAGAATTTGCTTATCAGAGTTCAGGACCCTGTGTTATCTAGGACTCTTGTAGCTCTTGGAAATTACTGTGAGCTGTGAGATAAACCAGGGATAGCATATCCTGTTTCACAAAAGTGAAAGCTCAGAAGTTTGGGAATTGTCAAAAAAAGATGCTGACCTCGAGTCTAGCTTTGTTGGTGTGCTCTGGTGCAGGGTCCCCGAAGAGGAGAGAGGCTCCACCTACATGTATATGTTTATCTGTATGAGTAATGTGTATGTATATGTGTATGCATATGTGTATCTATGTGCATACATCTACACACACACACAAATTTCTGCTTTATTTATTTGATGATTTTATCATACTTACAGTAGTTATTATCCTGAAACTCCTTCAGGTTAGCTCAGATCAGTTTCTTGGAAAAAGGAGCATTTACTTCTTGGGCGGCTATTATAAAATAGATCTGGTACCTTGCAGCTCGTCAAGCGTTTATGCTTGGTATTGGGCCCACGGCCCACGATTGCCTCTCAGGAGAGGGCACTGGCAGTGGCACCCATCCTTGTTGCTCCTAGTTGAAGCACTACTTCCTTTTTCTACCCGGTGATAATTTTTAACCTCCTTTTCTTTGTTCTTGGATCTGCCTATGTTGTATGTCCCTCTTTTGGGTTCCTGTGTTCCTCTGTTCCAACTTGACATCTGTAGCCCCGACCTGATCAATTTTACTTGCAAACATCATATAACAGCAAACATAGAACAGAGTTCTTGCTCAAGATTTTATTCTAACCTTTTAAAGTCTTTCATATCTTTAGACATTTAAAATATTATATATCAGATATTTTAGATATTCAGATATAAATTTAAATTCTCTAAAGTTTTAAAAATAATGATTTATTAATTGTTCATATTGAAAATATATAATGGTTTAAAATATTTGCTCAATGAAAAATGGGTATTTTCAGAAGTACATCTTGAAACAGAATTATTTTCACATGTAAAGACTGAAGTAGAACTAACCTTCTTATTTTATTTATTGTTGTTATTAAACAATAGATTCCTTTTTATTTTAACCATACTCTATGCTTCTTAATAAACATTATTGGTGGATCTCAGACTTCAGTATACTAATGTTGCTTTTATTTTTAATATTTTTACATTGTTTCTTATATGGCAATATAATAGAAATCCACACTACCTTAGAAAATAAAAGTTTTTATTGACTAGAAAGTTAAAAATACTTTCTGCAATTTGTCTTGTCCCATGTGCTGGCTGTATGTTTAATCTTATTTAAGTGCATATTGATTTGGCATATTTTGGAAATTAGTCCTAAGTCATTAATATGTTGATACTGGGATTTGATTTAGGTTGATGTTGTAATGTATATGAAAACATTGATAGCACTTTGTTGTGCAAGGTGATAACATAAATGTGCTGATTTTATGCTTATTAAGGCAAATCCAATAAGATATCTGCTGTAATGACCTTATTAGGACTTTGTTTGAAGTTTTTACTTGGGATAAAGATTTTACAACTGCATCCCTAAATTATTCTCTCAGTCAGACTTGTTGCTAATTTAAACTGACCTTTTTTTCTAGTACAGTTTAGAGAGTGCTTCAGAATGTGCTTTAAATCCTCAGACGTGTCTTTATTTGAGCATCCTGACCTCTAATGCTGCAAAAATGCTGCTGATAAGCTTTAAAGGGGTTCAAAAATACTTGCATGTTTTCCTCTTAGAAACATTTGTAGGTCTGGTTCTTCAACTATATGATGCAGTTCTTGGCTAATGAGCAAATCTAAAGCCTTTGGGTAAATGCTAATATTTATCTTGATGCCTCTCATTGCCCTCAGAGTGTGGATAATGCTAATTTCATGCATCACACAGTCTCCAAGGAACTTAGCTGCATATACTAAAATTTCCCAAAATAGAAAATTCTGTTATGTCTTAGGTTGTAAACCCCTGGGTAGAAACCAGGCCTGTTTACAGTAAAAATTCCAACCAAATAAAAGCCTCAGCCTTCCCTACTTTTCTCTTCGCACATGGTGATTTTTAGGGAAAGGTTAAGAGCAGTACATAACTAGAACATATTAACAGAAAAACAACTTTAAAAAAAACGAACCATTAAGAGAATAAAACCGGTTCATGTCCCATTGAGCCACCTCTCAGAGAATAAGATCACTCTAAAACATTCACTGCAACGTCCTGTGTCTGGCAGATTTGAGCTGTGGTGTTGTGACGCAGGGTGGTGTATATTTGATTAGTTGTGAGGGTCAAATGAGTAAATAATAACTTAAAAATCAAAATTTGTGCATTATTTGTTTCTTAGAAAATAAGGTTGAGTGCATTCACAGGCGTCTCCCAAGGGATAGCTTTTTACTTGCATTCCAATGGGTTTCCTTGACTGGTAGGATTACAAATATATGGCAGGAAATTGCATATAATCCACAGCCTTTTCACAAGAGTGTGTTGCACATGGGAACACCATCCATCTTGTGAGTCACTGCAGGAAAAATGCCTGAGAACCCCCGATCTGAACTGTGGTTCTAAAGCAATCAAAATCTTGACCCTATGACTCTTACAGCTACGTATTTATAAATAGCGGCTGTCAGATGCACTGCACTCTACTCGGCCCATGTACTTTGGAGCAACATTTCCCAAAGTGTGTTGTTCATATTATTAGTGGCATCAGGGATGTTTCTAGACGGTACACAAGTAAATTTATATATATTAACAATTAAGAATTTAGTAAGTGTTGGAGGAAAATGTGTTATGATCACATCAAATTCATGCTGCATGACTGTTAACTCTTAGAATAAGGCTAAGTTTTAAGAAAAAAGTACCATTAAGATATAAGTACATACTTAAGATATAAGTACACAGATAGAGATGGGGGGAGATTGTTTTCATGTCATTTTTAACAAAGAGTGAAATGAATTGTTTTCGTGTTTGTTTTCTTGCTCGCCCTTACCCTGTTTTGGAAGATTCTGGCTAATTGAGTTCTCTCTGTATCTATCTTTGGGTGACTCCTTGGGCGGTCTCTCAACTTCTCAGTTGGAGTGGGGACATAGATGGAAATAGTGTCTTTTATAACATAAATTCTTCCTCTGATGATAAATCAGTCTGGTTAGGAGTTAATCCTTTTAATATATCATCAGAAAACCAGCTGGTTTCCTGTATGAATTCCTTTGCCATGCCACAGCAGGGCTCACAGGTGAACAGCATGTCCAGGACACAAGAGAGGGATGCTGGGATGCTCGTTTCCACCCAGCCTGGGGTGACTGGGGAGCTAGCTCTTTTCCAAGTGCGTGTCTTCCCTTTTACCGTGAGTTCTTCCTTAGACCCTGAGAGTTAGTGCTTATGTCTCTGAAGGGTGATAGTGTGGCATTTTGTAGCTAAAAATACATGATGCTTTTTTTTCTCCTTTTAAAAATACAACCTGGAAAAAGTTTGAAAGGGACAGTCTTTCATAAAATACAAATTTATTTTCTTATACTCTGTATTCCCTTTGTTTGAAGGAATACACTAGATCAATCTAAACATTGACAAAGAATTTTTTTTTAATGTTAAAAGAATGGCTTTGTGTATAAGTGAGAAAAGTGTAAGGAGAAAGGGGGGAATATTTTACATGCAGGAGGAGGAATTTGCAACGATTTGTTTTTCTTTCAGAGCATAGTGCAGTTTGTCCTTCTACCTACTTAAAAAAGGCAGTTCTTAAGTTTTGAATGTACTTTGGTATCCTCCAGAAGATAGGGGGTGATAAGGGAGGTGGGAGAAGGGAGAAGAGGGTAAGGAGGGGTAGAGTGGGAGAAGGGAGAGGGGGAGAGAGAGGGAGAGAGATTTCAACAATTACCACAAGATGGCAGCAGGAGTATAATATTTAACACTTGTACAACAGCAGTTTGAAATGGCCTTTAGTTGAATTTTAGAGTCTATTCTCAAATATAACTTTCTTAATATTAGGATTCAAGTGTCTGGAAGGTGCATCATTTAATACACATGGTATTTTATTTTTTCAATTAGTAGTAATTTGGGGGAATGCGTTCCGAAAGCCCAAGTGCAGTGTTCTCTAGGAAAAGAGGAACGAATGGTGCACTTTGAACACTGATCTCAGTCTAAGGGAAATTCCTAAAACCCCTGTGAGGAAGCCTCTGGACTCATACTTGACTGAGAGAAATAATGGAAAATTAATAGTAGTAAAAATATATATATAAATATTTGAGGACAGAGAATAATAATGGAAATGGCTTCCTACTCACTGCCCCTCCCACATAAAGAGCTAAAAGTTAATTATTATAAAAGTTAGATGAGCTATTAAAAGGCACTAATAGATTGTTTGATCTCCTTGATAATTTTGTGACTCTAGAATATAATTAAGTAAATCTTAACATGGTCTTTGTAGTTAGTCTGAGGTCCTTCTTAGAAAAAAAATTTTTTAGTAACCTAGTTAATACAGCTATTTACATACATCTAAATGTTTTAAAAAGAAAAGTATTTTATGGGATGCCATAAATATCCCTGCCTTTCAACAATTTTAGGGTTTAAATTCTGGGCCATATCTAATAGACCGTATGTTTTTGAATCAATATTCCCTTGGAAAATGCCATTTAGGCTTCTTGCAAAAGGCTGTTTCATTCAGCCTGCAACCCTTCTCATGTGAAATCCCTAGGGGACTGGAAGTGAAGTAGCCTTGCTGGTGGCATCACTTGTGATTTAACACTGAGGAGGAAGGTTCTTATTTTGGTCTGTCCCAGTAACCAACGGTCAATGCCGAAAATGAAATTGTACTATGGGTAAAAAGAAGTCAATTCTGAATTAATGCGATCACTTGGCCTCTTAAATTGATCCCTTTGTTCAGACATTGTGTTAGATGGTGCCTAGATAAACAAGCGAGATGCGAGATGGGAAATGGAGAAAATTGAAAACAGAGCGCATTTGGATACCCCATGTGAGAAAGAATTGCCTTTGTAGAAAATGTTTGAAACTCTGTGATGTATTCATTTGAAGTTCTCAGTATATAAAAATGCTTTGGGTGGCAGTAATTTATAGTTTTACTAGGTTGGGAAAAAAGAAATGTAATCCAGTCTGTGACTGCAAGACAGGATTAATCAAATGTGGGATGCCTTCTGTTGTCTGCAGGACCAAAGAAGAAAATCTAGTCTCTACTAGACATGCTGAAGCAAGGCATAGTAGAAGTACCTTTCATTTTCTCTGATCTTTCTGGTTTGTTATAAGGACCAGTCCCTGAAGGACAGAGGCAGGATTTGAAGCATCCTGACTGGAAATCTAGTTATCTAGCCTTAGCCTCTGGCTCCAGGATGTCATGGGGGATGTCCACACAAAATGAGACAGGTTGTGGACTCTCTGGGTTTCTTGATAGTGAAGAAATCAGGGGAAAAGTTTTCTTTTGTGGGGCTTTGCATCCCTACTAATCATGGTAAAATCAGGACATGTTCTTGTTTTTTAAAAACAAGAACATGTTTTTTTATTTTTAGACAGAGGGGAAAGGACGGAGAGAGAGAGGGAGAGAAACATCAATGTGTGGTTGCCTCTTGTGCACCACCTACTGGGGACCTGGCCTGCAACCCAGGCATGTGCCCTGACTGGGAATCAAACCAGCGACCCTTTGGTTCCCAGGCCAAAGCTCAATCCACTGAGGCGCACAATGGATTGGACGTGCTTTTTGATACTTAAGAGAATACATTACATCTCAAATTTGCTGATTTTGATCTGTCCAGGGGCCATATCTACTTCCTTGATTATTTTAATTGCCAAAGTGATGCCTACTGGTTGTCAGAAAATAAAATTTAATCATCTTTTCCTTCTGATCTTCCCCACCTGTCCTCTGGCAGGGAGCTACTGTTAACCTTTCTGTATGTTTACGCGAACCTTCATGTAAAGAGAACTTCTCTGCCCATTTGGAGTTTTTTTCTTTTTAACTGAAAGGGAATTATTCTATAATCCTCTTTAGTATCCTGCTGTTTTTTGTTTAATAATAGTTCCTAGGATTCTTTCCAGATCAGCCTATATTGGTCTTTATAATAGCCATGTACAATCCCATAGCATTCATTTACCTCAGCTTATTAATATTGCTATTATTTAGTTTTTTGGAAGCATAAACAATGCTGCAACTAATATTCTTGTACATATTTTCTCATGATTTTTATTTATATGTGGAATAAATTCCAAAAATTGAGAGAGAGATGTCAAAAGTGTTGCTCATTTTCAGTGCGACCTTTTTAGTTTATGTGATTATGCATATACTTTCTAAATGAGATCAATGATCTATGACCCTTTCTTTTAAAAATAGAAGTATGCTAGTGGCATTGAAAAAGTGAATTTTTTATATTAAAGATAGAATTTTTAAGAAATCAAATCACAGCAATAACACGTAGAAAATTCTTACTTATTCAGTTTTTATACTTAAGTTGCTTTCATGAGAACACTTTTTGAAGCAATGTTTATATGCCCTTTTGTTTTTCAGATTTAGAAAGTCCATATTGTGCTTTTGGTTTCTTTTTTTTTTTTTTTAGTTGAATAAAACTCTTGAATTCCTGCAATGTGATTTTGGAAGTAAGGGTAAAATTGTTTGTATATAATACTGTTAAATAACTAAAGTCTTTCTTTAAGAATCACAATAATTTGTTTTTCTTTCATCAAAATATATTTTTTCATACTTGAAGGATTCTGAACTTGCTCCCACTTGGGAAAATAACAAATTCCAAGTCTCTCAGCTACATTTTTGTTTTTTAAAGGCTAGGGGGAAGATTTGGACATATATGGTACTGGAGCTACTCAGTGGAGCTTTCTTTTTATAGGATGATAACCTCCTTTCCTTGTTTTGACCATTGTGATGATATTGGACTAGATTTACTGAAAGGTAACTTTGCAAACATTTATTAGGTCAGAATTCAGTCATATTAAAGTAATCAATCAAAAAGTGAAACACTTTTTAGAGAGGAGAAAGAATAATCTCAGAAATTTCAGCCAGTTTTGTAGAGAATGGATCATGATTATTAAAACAATAGTCTTTAGAGTCACAGGCCTGAGGCTGTGCTCTTTCTCCTCCTATGCGCACTGGCTGTGATTGGAGTCGAATTACTGCAACTCTCTGAGCTTTAGTGTCTGTATCTGTAAAGTAGGAATAATGCTAATTCCTCCCCACAAGGCTTGTGAATAGGACATATTTTATCCATGTTTGTGGAATAAGGAAAGATGATGTGAGTGTAAAATGCTAAATGGTGTTGGGAAAATTAGAGTCAGATACATGCAAAAAAATGAAACTAGACCGCCTCCTTACACCATACACAAGAATAAACTCTAAATGGATTAAAGACTTAAATGTAAGTCTCAAACCCATAAAAATCCTAGAAGAAAACATAGGAAGTAAAATCTCAGGCATTTCTCATAGCAATATTTTTTCTGATACGTTTCCTCTGGCAAGGGAAACAGAAAATAAACAAATGGGACTCCATCAAACTAAAAAGTTTTTACGCAGCAGAGGAACCCATGGGTAAAAAAGCTGTGATATGTTTACACAATAGAATACTACTCAGCTGTACAAAGAAGGAAATCTTTTTGCAACAGCCTGGATGGACCTGGAGAGCTTTATGATAAGTGAAATAAGTCAGTCAGAGAAAGACAAGTACCACATGATCTCACTTATGTGTAGAATCTAATGAATAAAATAAACTAACAAAATAGAAACAGCCTCTCAGATACAGAGAACAGCCTGACAGCTGTTAGAGGGGAGGAGAATTGGGGGCTATGTGAAAAAGTGAAGGAATTAAGCAAAATAAATAAATAAAACACGCAGACAACAGTTCTGGTCTTACTAGCCTGCCCCTATCGTGTAAAAATACACCCAAAGCATCAGCCTCTTCAATTATTAAAAACCTCATAAGGTTGCTGAGGTTAAATGAGGCTCACATATGTAACAGATTTAGCATAGTGCCTCACATAGTCATTTAATACATGTTATTTCTTATGGTTCTTATTCACTGATTCTGACTTCATTCACCAAATGTATATTGCATATTTTTCTGATATTCTTAACTCTATCCATGTTTCTCATTCTCTTCATTGAAGTAGCTCTGACCTTATTTTCAGAGTCATTTTCTGAATCACAGATGACAATCTGACAGGCCATTTTTAGGAGTTATTTTCCTGTCTTTATTTTTCACCCATGATATAGCCTCAGTTTTTTTTTCCCCCCTGCAAATTTCACATCCCCTTCCTCATACCTCATCATATTAGAAATTTACCACTCTTGTACTAGATTTAGCTGTATTAAGGCCCCCTCTACAGCTGTCTGCTCTCTGAGCTGAATAAACCCAGCTCAGATTGTTTGCAAACTCAATTGTATATAGATCACCTGGGGAATCTTATTAATTGCAGATTGTGAAGGTCTGGGGAGGGGCTTGAGATTCCATATTTGTAATTAGCCCTCACGTGATGCTGACCTGCTGATCTTCAGGTCCTTAAATAGCCAGGGATTAATCAATGATTTTTCTCTGACTCCTTTCTCCCCCCGCACCTTTTTTTGCCATTCAAGTTAAGTTTTCTGTGCATATAAGGAACAGTCTCTCCCACTAATGTATAAACGTGGATTGCATTATAAAATAAACTCATTATTTAGGAAAACCTAGAGGAAACATTCTGGCATTCTACTTCTGAACAAGTACAGACAGTTGAAAAGGCTGTGCTTGGGTTTAATGTCTTTAATATTTTAGCCATGTTGCTTAACCTATTTGAACTTCAATTTCCCGCCTGTAAAACAGGGATAAAAAGGCCCACCTAAAGCTAACCGATGTTATGCAAAAGATCTATCATAAGCATAAGGTAAATGATAGCCATTGCTTTTGTAGTTTTCATGCTGGTGTTCTAGAAACAAGATGAAGTTTGTTCCCAAGTGACAGATGTGATCCAGAAAGAATTTAATTTCCACCACAATGGGAAAGTAAGAACTACGAATTCAGCATTTGTTAGTTACTCTGTGCAAGGCACTTATTTACATGCCTCATTTGCTCTTCTCAACAATCCATGTTTTCTCACAATGACTCCAGGCAGGACCTATTCTATGTGTTCTGCAAAGATGAGGACACTCCATCCAGATGCAAGAAGTGACTTATTCAGAGGCTGGCTGGCCAGGACTCTTTTGTTATAGGGTCCTAACAGTGTACAAAATGGCAATCACCACAGGTGCATAGGGACAAATATGAAGAAAGTGGCTAGGGACAGGCCCTTAGATCATTCCAATGTCCAGTGCTTCTTAAACTGCAGCACATGTAAACATCTCATGGGGACTACGTGCTGCAAGGAACATTCCTAGGATCCACCCCCAAAGATTCGAACTTAATGGATTTAGGAAATTTGGGACCAGGCAATTTGTCAGACCATCCTGGAGAACCATCTCTGTAAAGGTACCCCTTAAAGAGGGTGACCAAATGTATTCATTTCCCAGGGCTCCTGTAACACATTACTACTAACTGCATGGCTTCTAACAGCAGAAATTTATTTTCTCCCAGCTCTGGAGACCAGAAGTTTGAACTCAAGGTGTCGGCAGCACCATGCCCTCTCTGCAGGCTCAGTCCTGCCTCGTCTCTTCCAGAAGCCCAGCTTCTGGTGTCTGCCTGACATCTTTGGTGTTCCTTGGCTTGTAGGTTTATCACTCCAGACCCTGCCTTCATTTTCACAGTACTTTTTCCCCAAGTGTGTGTCTTTGTCCAAATGTCCCTTTTCTTATAAGGAAAAAAGTCATTGAAGTTAGGGCCCACCCTCACCCAGGACGGCCTCATATTAATCACACCTGCAAAAATCCTGTTTCCAATCAAGGTTACATTTGACACGTTCCCCATAGACATCAATGAGGGGATGCAGTTTTCAACTCCATACACCATATATGCCATATGTATTTCTAAAAAACCTTTCTTCAAATCCAAGATATAGGGCTGTGACTTCTGAAGCCCACCGAGCCCTCTGGAAAGAGGTTTTGGGTGCGGTAAGCGGGGAGAGGACACATCTATGTAACGATGAAACATAGCCTGCTGCGTTTAGCTGCCCTCCTCTCCTGCACACCTCGTTAAAAAAATTATCAATTGATAAGGCGTTTATTGACAGTTCTTTGGTTCAGATGAAAGTATTAGACCCTCGTAGTTCCATGAAATGTTATAGATCTTTGGTGGTTTTGAGTCTCCTGTTTTTGTGGTATGAATTTTATAAAGATTTCCTGGGAAGCAAAATTGAGCTTAAAATGAGAGACAACTAGTGATTTTCATTTCTGGAGACTGTTGTTTACTTACCTTTAATTTTAGGGTGAAAGCAACTTTTATGCTGTAATTTCAACACTTTGCTTCCCTATAATTTTAGTAAATTGTTTCTTTAGGGTTACAAGGAATAAGCGGAATGAACGTCAAATAGGCATATTATGATACAGACAGTTTTTCTTTGTCACATTTATCCAAATCATGTCAAAATATAACCTAATTTAGAAAAGCTCTAAATGTTGTAATCAAATTAAAATTACACATGTAAAAACAGCAGGTTTATAGTTAGACACGAGCTACTTTTAAGTTGACATTATTTTATATATTTTAAAGTAGAATTTAAATAGTTCTCTCATTTGTACCCCACGATAATGTACACAACCCATTGGTAATCTAACCCCTTGGTAATCTAACCCATTCGTAATCTAAGCTAATGTATTGTAAAATAGGCATAGTATTCATACCACTAAGAACTCAAACTTTCTCTTTAACATTTAAGAAAAACTCAAAAGACAGTATGAATTACTTAAATAGTCTTACTGGTAATTTGGTTTCATATAAAATAACTTATGATGTAAAGGAAGTCTAGTTATTTGAAAATAGAATTAAAAAATGGATGGTAGTATGGTATATTTCTTTTTGAGTATACTTAATTCCCAAACACTCCTTATCTGAGGTTCTTCAAAAAATTCCAGGCTTCTGAGAATGGTTTTGGGCTTCTTGAATATAGAGAATATTAAATCATGTATTGCTAAATATGGACTTACTGTAGCTTTTTGGAAAGAAAAATATGTTAGAACACTACCACAATGCAGACAACAGTGTCTGTTCTCCGTTCTCCTTGAGATTGTATATTCCTTTGCTTTGTTTGCCTTCTGTCCACCTACCATCAAATTTTTTAGAAGACAGTTTTTCTTCTTATTGATGGAAGGGATTTTAGGAATAATTCAGATAGTCATTTCATTTTATAGAAACTTTACTGGAAATATGGAAGTGCCTTCAGTAGGGGCAGGGCAGTCCGCGAAAGGTGGGTCCATTGGGAAGGGTGAATGGGCACTGTTTTGTGGAAACTTTTAAGGGCCATCTTTTGTATGAAATTCAGTAAAGGTAGTTTTAAAGCTAGATGTGGAATTCCAAAGAGCAAAGGTAGAAAAGTGAATTTTACTGCCTAATATTTGTCATTGGCTCTGTACAAAGCATCTTTATTAATTATTTGGGTAAAGATATCAATGGCATCTCACTCAGACTTGCAGAAGGCAAGATGCTCTAAGGGTTGGTAATTGTATTTGAAGACAGAATCAATTTCCCAAAAGGTTATGATGGGCAAAAACAGTGAGTCACAATCCATATACACCCAATGCTCTCCTGTCACAGCAAATATTTCCTAATGCTCCCTGATTATCCAAAAATGGAAATCATAGATAATATAACCCATCTGCACACTTAATTATGTGTACATAATATTCTGACAATAATATAAACAAAAAAAGAAGAGAAAATAATGTATATTCAAATAGTACCTGGTTTCAATAAGTAAGTCCTTGGATTGTCCAAGCTGGAGATGACCACAGGGAAAAGACCACATGGTAAGTTGAACTGAAGATGTAAAATGCTTGCACCTCCTCCTAGAACCATTTTATATAACAACTGAAAATATACATTGGTATCTTGGTCACTCCAATGTCATTAGTGGTATTTCTATCAAGTAACACAACTTTCCAAATTGGTGAACAACTCTGTGTACAGTTTCTTACAAAAGAAAGTATCTGCTTCCAGGACTTGTATTCCTGATAAATTTAATATAATTTAAGACCACACAAAAATACGTATTTTGTTTATATGTAAAAGAGATTTAGGTTCTAGGCTTAGAGAATTATATACAAACTTTTCTGCTGCACAAGTGGCCAGTGAGAAATTTGTAAGCTGCCTTGGGTTGTAGAATAATTCTCCACCATGTGGTATTCTGTAGATTGCAGCACGCAACCCAGGAGCACCCTGCAAATTTCCAAAGTCCCCACAGTGGGGAGGTACCACTGGGCTAAAAGTGTTTTCTTATCTAGTAACTACTGACATTTTGTGTCTGAAAAGCCTTTGTTTGGGGAGGGGGTGACACTGGTTAACAAAATTGTACAGGTTTTGGGTACACAGTTCTATAACACATCATCTGTATACTGCATTGGTGTGTTCAGTACCCCAAGTTGAGTCTCTGTCCATCCCCATTTCTCCCTTCTATAACCTCTTCCACTGCCACCCCTCCCACCACCCCTGCACTGACAATCACCATACTGTTGTCCCTGTCCATAAGTTTTTTCTCTTATTTTTTTTCTTTTTTTGCACAAACCCTCTATCCCCCAACCTGCCCACCCCCCTCCATGATAGCTGTCAGCCTACTATGAGTCTGTCTCTATTTTGCTTGTTAGTTCATTTTGTTCATTAGATTCCACATGTGAGTGAAATCATATGGCATTTGCCTTTCCCTCACTGGCTTATTTCATTAGGGATAATGCTTTTCAGGCCCATCCACGCTGTCACAAAAGGTAAGATTTCCTTCTTTTTTTATGGCCAAGTAGTGTTCCGGTGTGTAAATGTACCACAGCTTTTTTATCCATTCGTCTACTGATGGACACTTGGGCTGCTTCCAAATCTTGGCAATTGTAAATAATGATGCAATGAACACAGGGGTACAAATATTCTTTCAAATTATTGTTTCAGATTTCTTCAGATAAATTCACAGAAATGGAATTGCTGGGCAATAAGGCAATTCCATTTTTAAGTGTTTGAGGTAGCTTTCCACAGTGGCTGCCCCAGCCTGCATTCCCACCCACAGTGCACGAGGGTTCCCTTTTCTCCACGTACTCGCCAGCACTTGTGTGTTGGTTTATTGATGATAGCTATTTTGACAGTAGTGAGGTGAGACCTCATTGTGGTTTTAATTTGCATTTCTCTGATGATGTCACATTAAGCATCTTTTCATGCCTTTTGACCATTGTTATGTTCTCTTTGGAGAAGTGTCTCTTCAGGTCCTTTGCCCATTTTTAAATTGAATTGTTTATTGTTTTGGTGGTGAGTCATATTCTTTCTAGATTTTGGACCTCAAGCCCTTATTACATGTATCATTGGTGAATATGTTCCCCCATTCAGTGGGTCGTCTTTTCATTTTGATGATGGTTTCCTTTGCTGTGTAAAACCTTTTTAGTTGGATGTGGGCCCATTTGTTTATTTTTCGGATATATGTCCCCAGGCAGGGGAAACAAAAGAAAAACTAAACAAATGGGACCACATCAAAGGTCTTGTATGTGGGGGGGGGGAAGAGGCTGTGCCCTGTGCTTCCGAGGATGTTAGCAGCATCTGGGCCTCTACAGGATGCCGACGGCACCTCTCCTCACTGCCAGTTAGGACAACCCAAACTGTCTTCAGACACTGCTCACTGTTTCCTGGGGCAAATATTCGCCCAGAATTGAGACCGCTAACTAAACAAAAGATGTTTAATGGGGAATTGGTGGAAAAACATTCCCCTAGAAGGAACCATGAAATAAATTTTACAATTGGAAGTGGCCCCGTGGAAGCATTTGTGAAAAGATTTTGGAGTTGCCTATAAGTATTCTATGAGTCAGCCGGGAGATGTGGTTCATGTACATAAATACATGAACATATTTTAAATTTTGTATTTTATTTATTATTATTTTGTTTTATTCAATAAAGGACTTGCGGCCGCTTAAGAAAAAGTGTAAAATCACTAAAGGAAGATGTTCTATTTTTGCCTTACCCTGATCTGTTCGTTCCCACCAGCAGCATTGTACTCCGTCCTAGATACTTTACCAGGGCCCATTATTTGCATATTGGAATGAAGTTATTTTTGTATTTTATGGATTCTTCATGGTTTAAGCAGGTGGGATGAAGACAAATGATTGCAAGTGACAGGGTGGCAGTTTCCAGCTCAGGGTAGGGAGGGTCTTTCTAATAGAGCATCCTGATGGTAGGTCAAGTTATAAAAAGGCACCCTTTTCTTTGGTCAGAGTTCTTCCTTTAGATGATTTTAGTCATTTAACAATAATGTAGAGAGGCTACTCAACAACTGAGCAGTATTTATTTTAAACCAAGTCAATAATTGTAACATGTTTTCTGGGTTATAAAAAAATAGCCTTAAATATGCTGGAAGGATGCTTAAATAATAATAAAATCTAATATTTAGGAACAAAGAGTGAGGGTTCTTTAGAAATAAAAAAGGAAATTTGAGACATTTCTTAAAGCTTCGGAGGAATGAAAAACATTTTCTTTTGACCGCGACCATGGCTAATGCATGCTAATTGGGTTTCTGCAGGCTCTCTGCTTAGTTGTGCTGCAACTTCTTCTCACCCTATTGCATTTGGTTCTGCTTTTAAGCCCTCCATGTCGCTGTCTGATAGGAGCGTGCCAGGGCTTTAGGCGTATTAATCACTGCTAGCGAAAGGTGGTGCTGCCTCATCGGAGCCACTGCTGGGTGCCGGCATTCTCTTTTTCACTTTTTGAGATGCCCCAGAGGGCGGCACCAGTTTCTTATCATATCAGCCAATGTAAGATGGTGTCATCTTTATTTTATGAACCAGAGTTGTCTACTGTAACTTGGCAGTGAGGTAAATTATTCCTTAAAAGAGTACTGATAGTAATCAAATCCCAGCCATAAGTAATAGGGCTTCTGTGGGGAGAAATTATCTTGAAAACCATTTTTTTTTTTGAGACTACAAGTCACAGTGGCACTCCCCATCAGTAATGAAGCTGCGTGGGCAGGAATGCAGTTCAGTTTTTGGTCTTACTGCACATGTTACCAAGGGCAGTGGGGACTGGAGAGATGAAGGACAGAGAAAGCTGATCTGTGACCTCAGACTTGCTTGTTTAATCCTGCAGTTCTGACCAACCCTGTAGTGCAATGTGACTTCAGTGTGGCTCTGGGAAAACAAAGTACAGAGACTGGGTTGAAATATTTTCCTTCTTCCTGTTCTTCAAGTGATGTAGGGTAGGGCTGATGTTTTTTACTTCTTAGAGCAGGAGTGTTTTTCAATATTACATGCTAGGAACTCACTGTAACTTCCTACCATGTATGTTTACTACTTTGCAAAATTATTGCTAAACAATCCAGCTAAAAAGTCATACCATATATTACTATGGAACAAAGTCTTTTGGCTAAATAAAATTTTTTAAAATAAGAAAACATTTGCATTGCAACCCTTATTGAAAACATTTCTAAGTACAATAATGCCTTTACTTAATTGTGAAAGAATGTCCAGGTTGCAGTTAAATTGTTTTCCCAGGCTCTTGCAAGAGTTCCAAATGGCTAAGCCTGTTTCTTTCTGTATGTTCATCAAATATTTATTTAATACCTACTATATTCGACTTACTGTGCTGTTACCTAAGACTGTTCTATATCAAGCATTTCATTTTGTCATTAAATTATCCGTTTTATCTGTAGATGAGTAAGAGTCCCCCTTATTTCTAAAGTCAAACCAACGTTCCTTAGGACCCCACTCTTAGCTCTATAATCGGTCATGGTAGCTCAGTACATATTTAAATGTTCATCTATAGTATTCCAGGCACCATGCTAAGTCCTGGGGGAACAAAATTCAGCTAGATACAGTTGTTGAGGAATTCACAGAAATGGATGGCGAAAACTCACTAAAGAGAGTCTTTTCTTAGCTGTAGAACTGTGGAACATAGCCAGTGGAGGCGGAAAGAGGTCTTGGAGAAAAGAGAGCATTTCCCTTGCAGTGAGGGGAAATTAGGAAAGCTGTCTGTAGAAGACCATCATCTGGCCCCTACATATTTCCATATATGTGTGTGCAGGACCTCGAGTGTCCATAAAAGAATTAATTTCAGTTCAACAGATGTTTAATATACATCTGTTATTGAATGCGCTATAATTGGCAAGGGGACAAGAATGTAGGTTCAGAGATGAATGAGCCAGTTGTACTGCATTAAATGCTCTGCCAGCTCTGTTTTATCTGCAAGATTTAAATGTTATATTCCCTGTCCTTTTTCTTAGCCTGGGGCTCTGTCTTGCTTTGTTTATGTCACTGTTACTATGATTGAATAAAATTATTATTTTTTGCTGACAGGAGTGCAGTGCATATTTCAAGCTAGAATGATTAACTAAAGATTCATTTCAGACTTCTATAATAAATGGAAAACGCTATTTTACATCTCTACTTTTTCAGAATGTCATTTATTTCCTAAATCAGTTCAAATGCCAGTGGGCAGTACCTCTATATAGGACTTTAAGAGTTTTTAAAGTAATTTTCTGTTACTGCACTTTATTAATTCTAACCACAGCTCAGTGAAGAAGGTATTATCTCCATTTTAAAGCCGAGAAAACTGAGGCTCAGACTGATCAAATGACTGGCTCAAGATCCTATAATAAGCCCTCCTCATTTAACTCCTCAAGCCCCCAATCATTCCTGTCTAAATTATTTTTGTTGTTGTTTAGGATACTGTTTAAGTGCATCTCCTCTAAAAAGCCTTCCTTGATCCCTCAGCACTGGGATTGGCTGTCTTTCCTACATGCCCCCCCCCAAGCACCCTGTGTTTATCCACACAGTAGTGCTTGGGATTTGATACTTTGTTTGCCCGTTGACAAGTCTGTCTTCTACACTCTCTTTCCAAACAACATGAGGAGAAGTATCATGTCTTTGTTCTCACTGAATCTCCAAACCTAGTAGAGTAGTACTTGCCACAGAGAAGAGTTCCAGTAATTATTTATTGAATGAGAAAATTAAATAATTAAAACTTCATTATATTGAAATGATATTATGTATGTGAAAGTGATTCATCTATGGTTTAAAACACAGTATGAGATATTCTTAGTCAAATCATTGAGAACACAGTACAGTATTATACCGAGATGTATTTTCAGACTTTTAAAGAGTTTAGCTTCTAGTTGAATGGACACTACTGTGATGGACTGAATGTGTACCTTCAAAATTCATTTGTTGAAACCCTGCCCCCCACCCAATGTGACAATATTAGGAGGTGGTCCTTTGGGAGGTAATTAGCTCAATAGCATAGAGACCTCATGAATGGGTATTAGTGTCCTTATAAAAGAGACCAAAAAGCTACTAGCTCTCTTTCGTTGGTGTGAGGATACAATGACACTGGTTGGCATTTTGCAGCCCAGCAAAAGACTTTCACCAGAACCAAAACTAGCTAATACCCTTATCTTGGACTTCTAGCTTCCAGAACTGTGAGAAATAAATTTCTGTTGTTTATAAGCTACCTAGTCTATGGTACTTGTTAGAGCAACCTGACTTGACTAAGATAGATGTATTATTGATATGACTCAGTTATAAAACCAGCAGTTGCACTGCCCTCTAATCCATTCTGAAGGGTCTAGTAACCTACTATCTTTTAGTTGGGAAATATGTCATTTTAAGTCTCCATTTCTAGATCACCAGATGAAATGAAAAAGTTGGAAAAGCTGCAGTTGCTTATTTCATATTTATTTTATTTTTAATATTTAACTATGAAGCTTATTTTCTGTCAGGTATTATCCAGAGTATTTTATATATATTGACTAATTTAATAGGAGTTGTTATGGGTATTAAATTTCTCTCCAAATTAGACATGTATCTTTATTTCCCCTTTATTTTTGAAGGATATTTTTGCTGGATATAGAATTCTTCGTTAGCTTCTTTTTTCTTTTAGCATTTTAAAGGTGTCACTGCATTGCCTTCTGGCTTATGGTTTTGTTTTGTTTTTTTTTGACACAAAGTCTATGATAATTTTTGTATTTGTTCCTTCGTATGTAACATGTCTTCTTTTGCTCTGCTTGCTCTTAAGATTTTCTCCTGTCATGGGTTTATAACAGTTGATTATGATGGCCTTGGTGAGGTTAAATGATTTTGTGGAATTAGGATTCAAGTTCAGGCAACCTTTCTCTAGTGGCCATGCTCTTAAACAATGTATTATACTATGTTGCCTCTTTAAGGTGAACCATCAGCATTTTTTTTTTTTTTAATAAAGGCACCAAAGCAGAGAGAGGTAAATTTGGGCCTTCTGATCTGTAGGCCGGTGTATTCATTTCCTTTAAGCACTGAGGAGGGAATCATACCTCACTTATTCTATATATATTATTTTTGATTTTTTTACAAAAATTCAGAGCCATTATTTCCATTCTGGTATTACTTTGATCTCCAGAGAACAGAGATCTATTGGGAAGTTTCAATATTTGAAAGTTGTAATAAGTTGACTTGTGATTCAAATATGGAGGCCTACTAAAACATTTGACTTAGATCAAACCCTCTCAGTGTGCTAATCTAGTTTTTTCTTACACATCAGAAACTCTGATTGGTAATTACATATTTGTTTGATTATTGAAATAGGGAAATAAGCAAATTAATTTTTACTTAGGAAATGGATTTTATAGGACAAAACACTTTCAGATAATAGGGTTCATAAGTAAATACTACAAAAGGGATCCTTGATGGTGAAAATATTGTGAATTAGTAATCCAGAGTCTTTCTTTGGTTGTTATTATAAACACTATAAAGTTAAAAGCTTATGCAATTCTGAAGTTTGTTCTACTACTGCATGCTCATATAGGACGCCAGAATTAAGGCTAGTCTAATAGCTCCCACTCAGTGTTTCTTTTATCTCTGAAGAGTGTGATGATCAAAAAATTTAAAAATTTCAGCTCATTTACAGCTCCTCCCCCCAAATAGTCACTTATTCTGTTGGAAAAAGAGTACAGTGCTATGAAAGAATTGAAAAAGAATAAAATAAGATATTGCAATATGAGGCTGTATCCATGATTTTATGTAGTATAAACGGACTAAAAATAATCCTATAAATTTTAATATGCTAATCTATATATTATGCTGCATGTTGTTTAACAATTCATAGGCTGCTTATCACACTAATTGGTGTTATAACCAATTAAAATTTAATGGGTACGTTGAGTGGTAGCTCCTATTTATGCATTTGCAATAGCAATAGGGTTATAGATGATCCATACATGAGCCACATTTCATACATGTTGTAGAAACTGATTATTGGAAAATTATGGCTTAATGTCTAGTTATAGTTATATAGGCATCACTGAAGGATGAACAAATAACCCATCAGAAATGAAATTCACAATAATGATGTCTTCATGATGACAGTAATTTGTAATTAAAAAAATAGGAGCAATTGAAAACCACGGCCACATCAAGGCAACATTTTGCAGTGCTGCCTTGCAGAAAATTGTAGAAATTTTGAGTATCTACATGTTGCATATGCAATTGAGCTTTCTAAAGTTGCCAAATGACTGGCATATTTTTTGGTAAAATACTGAATGAATAAAGTCAGTAAACTCTCATGATGCACTAATTTAGGCGTATTAGTATTTAGTCTTTTTAAAAGAATATTTTATTGGTTATGCTATTACAGTTGTCCCAATTTTTTTATCCCCTTCATCTTCTCCTGCCCTTCATCCCCCTCTACCCTCCAGCATTATTCCCGCACCTTAGTTCATGTCCATGGGTTGTACATATAAGTTCTTTGGCTTCTCCATTTCCTATACTATCCATAACCTCCATCTGTCTATTTTGTACCTACCAGTTATGCTTATTTCCTGTACCTTTTCCCCCGATTCTCCCCCTCCCCATCCCCATCCCCACTGATAACCATCCATGTGATCTCCATCTCTGTGATTCTGTTCCTGTTCTAGTTGTTTGCTTAGTTTTTGTTTTTGTTTATTGGGTTCACTTGTTCATAGTTGTGTTTGTTGTCATTTTACTGTTCATAGTTTTTGATCTTCTTCTATTTCTTAGATAAGTCCCTTTAACATTTCATAGAATAAGGGCTTGGTGACGATGAACTCCTTTAACTCTACCTTATACGGGAAGCACTTTATCGGCCCTTCCATTTTAAATGAAAGCTTTGCCAAATAGAGTATTCTTGGATGTAGGCTCTTGTCTTTCATGACTTTAAATGCTTCTTTCCAGCCCCTTCTTGCCTGTAAGGTTTCTTTTGAGAAATCAGCTGATAGTCTTATGGGAACTCCTTTGTATGTAACACTGTCCTTTCCTCTTGCTGCTTTTAAGATTCTCTCCTTATCTTTAATCTTGGGTAACTTAATTATGATGTACCTTGGTGTGTTTCTTCTTGGGTCCAGCTTCTTTGGGACTCTCTGAGCTTCCTGAACTTCCTGGAAGTCTATTTCCATTGCCAGATTGGGGAAGTTTTCCTTCATTATTTTTTCAAATAAGTTTTCAATTTCTTGCTCTTCCTCTTCTCCTTCTGGCACCCCTATGATTCAGATGTTGGAATATTTAAAGTTGCCCTAGAGGTTCCTCAACCTCTCCTCATTTTTTTGATTTCTTGGTTCTTCATTCTGTTCCAGTTGGATGTTTATTTCTCCCTTTTGTTCCAAATCATTGATTTGAGTCCCAATTTCCTTCCCTTCACTGTTGGTTCCTTGTATATTTTCCTTTATTTCACTTTGTAAAGTCTTCATTTCTTTCTTCATTTTGTGACTGAACTCAGTCATTTCTGTGAGCATCCTCATTACCAGTGTTTTGAACTCTGCCTCTGATAGGTTGGCTATCTCCTTGTCGCTTAGTTCTTTTTCTGGAGCTTTGATCTGTTCTTTCATTTGGGCCACATTTCTTTGTCTCAGCACACCTGTTACATTGTAAGGGGCGGAGCGCTAGGTATTTGCCAGGGTGGGGCAACCCATGTCACTGCATTGTGGTGCTGTCTGTGGGGAAGGGGTCAGAGAGGGAACAATGCAACTTGCTCTGCTCTCACCCCACTTTTCTGTCACTTCTCTTGCTTCCCACAAGTGGATTATGCCCTTACTGATATTGATTCCCAGGTAGGTGGGTTTGTCCACGTTCTAGGACCTTGTGGGCCACTCCAGCAGACTCTCCTGTGAGGCTGGGAGTTTCTCCCACTGCTGCAACCCCAAGATTTTATGGCCAGAGGTTTTGAGCCTTTAGTTTTCCATGCTGGAGCCCTGGATTGTGTGGTCTTTCTCACTCCCCAGTTGTTCCTCCTGGCTTACCCACGTGCAAATGTGGAAACACCTGGTCAGGCAGCTCCCTCCTTGCCAGCGTGGTCCGCGGCCTTGCCCTTCATCTTCTCCGTCCCAGCTGCCCATCTCTGCCGCTCCTATTAGTCTGGACGAATGTTTCTTTAATGTGTCGGACTTCCATGCATCTTGATTTTCTGGCAGTTTCTACTTGGCTTTTTTTTTTTTTTAATTGGTTGTTATCCTCCTTTTTGTTGTGCGAGGAAGCAAAGTGTTTCTACCTTCACCCCCATCTTGGGCAGAACTCCTAACTCCTATCAACGTGTTATCTTTAGGACTTTAATAATTCACCTCGTAGGTTACCTGTAAATAACCCTTAACTGTATCATCTGTTTAATATAGCTATGAAGTTAGGTCACTTACCAATGAAATTAAGATAGCCTGGCATGAAAAAAAATCAACCTGTAAAACACCGAGGAGCCCCTTGGGGCTTTGAACCACTCTTCAGAAACATGTAATTTATTAATAATTTATCCAATGTGCTTTAGTAAACTGAGAAAAGAAACAGACTTTTAGATGCCTCCGTGCCTGTGATGTCATTTTTCTGCACTATAGCACCCAAAGCTGTAGTTATTCTCCAGCTGGCTATGAAACCTGGAGAATTTTTTCACAGTGATATCACTTTGATTTCTTCTTTTTTCTACCTCACATACTTTCTAACTTTCTATCCTCCCTCTGCACTCATTCATGGGGTCCATTTATTATTGCTTATTTTCCAACCTCTTCTATCAGTGAAAGAAGATGAACGCTTTAATTGAAATGATCTAGCTGTGTTTTCTACCCCATCAAGAGTCAGTGAACCCTGTAAGATCATTACTTTCTAAAATTATAATTTCAAGATTAACTGTTGACAGCTCGTAATCTGTGCTTTGATTTAGAATAGCATTACCCAAAATGTGTTTGGGAAGATCTGATTTTATAGATTGAAACAAAGCTCTAGTTGGGAACTCTCTATGTCATCTTCCCGTCTTGGAAATATACAGCATGTGTTAGCATATTAAGGGCTCTGAGAAATACTGCTTTCAGGAAACTTTTAAAATTGTGTTAAAATCAGCATTTCTCGTAGTTGTGCCATGGAGCCTATCTCCCTGTCTTCTGCTCCGGTTTCCTTTTCTGCATACAGAACACTTAACATCACCCAAGATTGTTGTCCTCTAAAAAAATCCCCTGGGAAAGATCACGTTAGAGTACATTTAGGGTGTAAGTGATTTTCCTGATTCCCATCTCACCATTATGCAGGCTTTTCCTTCTGCTGTCTCTCACCCATCCTCAGCACCCAATTTTTGCTTGCAGCCTCCTTATTCTTATCACTATGTCTCCTCTCAAATTTAGGCATCCCCGTCTTATTAGATTTCTCCACATTTTACTCACAACTCTGGTTGATTATTCAAACTACAGTTAGAGGAATGAATAATATCTTACAATTAGTTATATTTTATGATTGTTATCCTTAACAGTGTCTTACACCTTGTCTATGGATTGGAGTCCCTCCCTTTGTTCCTGAGCAATCATTTCAAAGGATTATTGTTGGCATTTTGTTCTCCAGAGTTTTCTAGGGACTGAAAAGTGCCTCAGAAGTTAATCCCAGTCTCAGTCCCCTTCAGCCAGGGGGATTATCAGCAACTTCCCTATAAAGGCAATCTTCTTACATGATTGTACTTGGTGGCTCTGGAGGTACAGAAAGGGATGGAGTAGAGAAAGTTCCCTACTGGATTAAAATTGTTGTGTTCATTGGATTTAACAAATGATACTGCCTTCAATACTGTTATTAAGAACCATCTAAACCAGTGCTGTTATAAGAATACAAGATGGCTGAGCATTCATAGAATTAAATGGTACCAGGTATTGCTATATAGTTGTGAAATATAAAGTTAAAATGCAGGATGGTCCTGGCTGGGAAGCTCAGTTAGAATGTCATCCTGATATGCCAAGGTCGTGGGTTCCATCCCCAGTCAGGGCACATACAAAAAGCTACTAATGAATACGTACATAAATGGAACAGCAAATTGATGTTTCTCTCTCTCTCTGCCCCCTGTCTCTCCCCTCCCTCCCTCCCCTTTCTCTCCAAAAGCAATAAATAAAAAAATTAAAGTGAAGGAGAGCTATTTATTTGTTAGGCAGGGTTTGAAACTTCGAGTTATCTTTTCACTGCTACTTTTTTGGATAGTATACCCTGGACCACCCTTTCTCCACAAGAGTTCCTCAAAAAACCATAGACTAGATAAAGAAGGCAATAAAATCAATGTTAAAGATTTTAAGTATAAAGCATAACTAATTGTAAGATATAGTTTATTCTTCCAACTCTAGTTTGGATAGCTAACAAATTATAAGTAAAATGTGGAGGAATCATGTAAGATGATAAAGATAGAATTTAAAAAAATATCCCAGAGTCTAGAATATAAATCAAAACAATATCTTTCAGAAATTTCTTGGCGGGTCCTTGTTTTTCTTATAAATTTTCATGCATTTTGTTTTCTAATCCGTAACATGTTGATGTTAATTTTACTATAAAAATGTTTTACTTCTTTGCTCCTATATGTAGGAAATTGGTCACCATGTTTATCCTGTGGCCTTGTGTGTCCAGGCTTTGAGTCACTTCCTTTAGGGGCCAGGAGGACTCCCATCTAAGCACTGAAGTTAGGAAATCATGTTTATATCTCCATATCTATCGCTCTTTCGGTCCCTCTGAGTCAGCGCCTATTTCTCTGAGGTAAGAAGTCCTCAGCATTCTCTCTGTGCCCATAATGGTAAAAACTGGACTGTGTCAGAACTGTTCAATATAGTATCTTAGTGGTAGCGATATCCATGTTCCCCAATTAGTTTTCATTCCAAACAATCCTAAGTTCTGGAAAGAAGCTTTCTTCTTTTCCCAGCGTCCAACAGGAGGAATTACCATGCCTAGCTCCACTCTGGGAGCAAATAAACTTTAAGTGAATTTTAAGATTGTTATATCATTTTACAGACCTTCATAAATGTTTATTCTTTATAAAAGTGTTTAAATCTTGGAAGGCCATTCAAACAGATAAGAAAATTGGACAATAACCCATATGTTAAGGTTTGAGTGTATTAATTACAGTGATATATGACTGCATTTAAAAAAAACAACCCAAAACAAATGACTTAAAATAACTACAACCCTTATTTTGCTCACGAATCTGCATTGTAGATCATCTCTACCCATGTATTGTAAGCTAGTAGCTGCAATCATCTGAGGGCTTGCTTACCCACGTGTCTGGCAGTTGATCCCAGATATTGACTGGTCCTCAGCTATGGCTGGTGACCCTCCTTCATGGTTGCCTCACTTCCTCACAGCACAGTGGCTGGGTGCCAAAGGGATATCATCCCAAAAAACCAAGCAGAAGCTAAGATCCCATTTTCAATGGGGGAGTGTCAGTGTCACTTTGTAATAAGAGCATGAGAGGTGGGATATGTTGGTAAGAGCATCTTTGGAATTTGGAGACCGTATCGGTAGTTTAATAAGGTGTTTCTTGTGTTTCCAAACTGTTCCTGTTGGAATTGTTCCGTGTGTGTGTGTGTGTGTGTGTGTGTGCGCGTGCGCGTGCGTGTGTGCGTACGCGCACAGAGAAGTTAAAATAGTAAAACCCCCTATAAAATGTACATTTTCCTGTGGATTTATTTGTTTTATTGTAGATCCCTATAAAACATACATTTTATTGAGTTTAATATATTAAATCAAGACCAGAGTTATTGAAAAAACTACTCAGGTTATTTTGCAGGGTCCTGGAAGAAGAGGTAAATTGTGATACAGAAGGAAGAAAAACTAGGTCCAAAGCAATCTCATGGGAACATTATCACTACAGGGTTGGAGCTTCTGATGGGAATCTAACAGGGCGGAAGAATTCCAGAGCATTAGGTCCTGATGACAAACTACACCTCCTTCACAATTTTTCCAAAGGCTAGCCCAGCCTCCTGATTCCCATAGCATTTCTCAGCAAATATAACTTTTGCTAGAACTTGCTTCCAAATGTAGGAAACTGCCCTATTTGTTTATTCAGTGTGTCTCTCTACCACAACTATATCGTCAGTTAGTAACTCTGACCCATTTTCCAAAAAGGACAAATTCTTGCCAGTTTAGTCAAGTGCCTTGGCTGGAAGTCTTTCAGCTTTACCGTATTTGGCAGACTGCACGGAACAGATAAAACATAAAATGGTTTCTTTTTATCCTTATCTAATTGTCTGTAGATCTTCTGTCAACTAAAAATTAAAGCCTGGTTTGTGCAGAGGGTATGAATCTTATTCTACAAACTCAGATGTTCAAGAAACCCATCTCTTTATTTTTATTAAATCAGTACATGCCTGACCATGAGCCTCTGTTGGGATCGGTCCTAGTCATTACTGGAGCTCGCTCTTCCTTGCAGTGGTGAAAACGTTCTAGGGTCTTGGCCATCAGTAAAACATTGGGGAGGTCCTTCCAGTCATCAGTAGTCAGACTACCTTGGTCGCTGCTTAGACACCCACTGCGGCAGTTTACGTGGAAACCCCAGGTCTGGTGGCTCTGCTGTTCTTGAGGTCACTCTTAGGGCTGGAGCCCCCTGTATTGGGGTTTCACCTCCTAGGCACTTCTCATTTCTGGGCATTTCTTCCCCAGGGCACTGCTGCTCAACCTTGGGAAGACCCCTTTCACTCTTGGGACACCCTGGTTTCTCTTCCCTTCTCCTCTGAGTCTGAGAAAGTCTCTTTTCCTTTTGCTGCCTCTCCAAGGTCTTCCCCACTCTCTGCTTCCTCCTGGACCCCTAGAGTAATGGGATTTCACCAAAGATTGAAAGAGAGTGTCTGGCAGACAATCTGCACTCAGTCTTTTAATATTAACCTCCTCTGAGCCCAGGTGAGCTGCTTGACATTTGAGAAGTGAACACAGTATAAGAAGAACATTCACCCCTTGGTATTTGAATTCATTTTGCCTCAAATGTAAATCCATTAAGACAAAAATGATTCTTGTTCACTTTTACTCTGAATAACAAATATAGTGCTATAAACTGGTTGCCCTAAGGGAGAATATAGGATTTAACATATATGCTGAGATAAATTGGGATAAGTTGACTTAAAAACTGAGCATCCATAAACATGCATTCATATAACTAGTGGGGCAACCTAAGTAGAAGGGGTATTTGACAGAAGATAAATGATCTGAATTCTAATATTCATGCTCTCATCCTGGGTTGTATACAACTCAGAAGGGTGGAGGGACAATATGACTTCTGTGGACCTCAGTTTCCACTTTGTCAAACTAGAAAGTAAGACTGGATCTTCTCTAATGTCCTCATAGTTCAAACATTTCATGGTTTTAACAGCTCCTTTACCAGTACAAAACATCATATACTAAAGCGGTCTTGTAAATTTGCTGTATAAGAAGTTCAGCCTGCCCCTGGCCGGGTGGCTCAGTTGGTTGGAGCATTGTCCCATACACTAAAAGGTTGCAAGTTCAATTCCTGGTCAGGGCACATACTTAGGTTGTGGGCTTGATCCCTGGTCAGGGTGTGTGCAGGAAGCAACTGATCAATGTTGTCTCACATTTATTTTTCTCTCTCTCTCTCTCTCTCCATCCCTTTGTTTCTCTCTAAAAAAATCAATAAACATATCCTCTGGTGAAGATTAAAAAAAATTCAACCTGAACACTGTGCCTTTTATGAACGTGTATGTGCTATATCACTTTCATGTAAAGACATAAAGAAAGCTGTAGCCCTCCCTATGGTGACGTTTCCAATGGGATTTATCTATAAGGCATTGAGAAGTTTGGTACAATAATTGTGTCAAAGGCCAGGTTTATGAAAGCAGAAATGAAACCTAGAAAACTAGAAGAAATCATGACCTGTGCACTAATACCATCCTCACTGACTTTTCTCTATTACTGAATGAATTCACAGAGATGGTTTCTAGTAAATGAAATGTTAGGGAGTTGTTTAAATTGATCACTTATTTCATACAAAAAGCAGATTAGGAATAAAAATAAAGCAGAACTTGGGCATTTTCTGTGGGCTCTCAAACTTTATTGTTTTTTATAGTTCAATCCCAGTTTGAATTTAAGCCAAAGATTTTCCTCTGGTACTTGCCGAACTACCCTTATAGTTTCAGGGTCCCTGGTTGTGCTCGGAGGGAAACAAGCAGAGCCATGTAGTGCAAAATAATTTGCACTTTAAAATTTAGCCAAGAACATTCAGAACTGACAGAGAGTCTGCTATTCCAAAGATTTCGAGGTCTATATTACATGTTTTAAACTTTATACTTTTGAGTGTTGAAACATTTATGCCATTTTAATTGACACTGTCATTTTCAACATATTAAGGTAATAGACGATATTCAAATCTTAATATCTCCATTGATCAAATACAACCCCTCTATCAGAACATCAGGTGTCCAAGCAGCCTTAACTGCTCAAGTGTGCTTGGTATAATGCGGTGTCAATTTTCATTTACACGTAAAGGAAATACCGTATTTTGCCGTGTATCATGCACACTTTTTTCTCAGGAAATTTTTGAAGGAAAAATAAGGATGCATATTATGCATGGGTAGTACCTGAAATACCTTGTATCCATTCTTGTATTTCATAATTATTAGTTACATAAAATGTTTTACACCATAGTACATTCAAAAATAAATGCTAAAATTCCTTTATAATACAAAAAAAAACAAGTATCTAAATATAAATAAATAAATAATTGAATTAAAAAATTAAAATGAAAGGTTTTTCCCCCCTGAGAGTTTGGGCCAAAAGCGTGGGTGCACATTATACACAGGCACGTGTTATACACGGCAAAGTAACAGTACTTCCAAATCTAAATCAGGATCTTCTTCAATATTGGTCAAAACTCAGTATTTATAATAATTTGTACTTTTATTTATTTATTTAATCCTCCCCCAAAGATATTTTGTTACTGATTTTTTAGAGAGACAGAGGATGAGAGGGAGGGGGAGAGGGAGAAACACTGGCGTGAGGGCGAAACACTGATTGGTGCCTCCCATACGTGCCCCAGCCAGGGACTGGAC
Source organism: Mormoops blainvillei (assembly GCA_004026545.1). NCBI lineage: Eukaryota > Metazoa > Chordata > Mammalia > Chiroptera > Mormoopidae > Mormoops > Mormoops blainvillei. The sequence goes on along the minus strand of PVJD01001721.1, from coordinate 136,804 downwards.
CTGAATCCGCAACCTTTTGGTGTACAGGACGATGCTCCAACCAACTGAGCCCCTGGTCAGGGCAATAATTTGTACTTTTCAAATGAATCTGCATTTGAGTAATCAGGTTTTTGGTGTTGAAGCCAAAATGATAGGCAATTAAGCCTGGCTAGTTATATTGGGGGTCAGCGTTAGATGGAACGGACGTCTATTTCCTGTCCCTTCCCTGGATCGCCAGCAGGATACATAGTTTCCCCACATACATAATGAAACTGTTCGTGTTTATTAAGATCATGCTAAGTTCTTTATACTTTATTTGGACTCTATTTAAGTTTTTACAATAACTTGATGACAGATAATTTTTTTGATGAAGAAATTGAGGCTGAGTGATGAAGTAATTTGAAAAATATGTATTTCTATAACCGCGAACATTGAGCCCCTATCTGATAGGCTACCCACCTTGAGCACTATAAAGCCCTGGTACCCAGTTGATTAAATCAGCCAGACAGATACGATGTGGAACCTGATGTCCATCAGCCAAGCTAGTTTCTTCTTTAAGAGATGCCAAGCACCAGATGACAGTTATTGATCCATACTGTCTTGCTTTGAGTCTATATGCTGAGGTGTGGCTGAAATCTGATCTCTGTTTTCTTTTTATCTTTCCAAGTGAGACCAGCTAACTGTGGATATCTTCAGATACTGACCTAAAGGTACAGCTCATTCCAGCAGTGGGATCCTTGCAGTAGTTGTCGGTGAGGATGAGGAATGAAATAGGGTGGAGGAGAAGACAGAACTAAGTACTCATGTTTAAAAAGGACCATGCTGCACATTTCATAGGTATTATCTACCTTAATTATTAAAACTCTAAAAGTGGATATTAATAGTATTTCCTTTTCCAAAGAGAAAATGGGTGCTGAGAGATGTTGTGCAAATTAACCCCATAGTGCTCAGGTAGTGCTAGTCCCAGAATCAAATCCACATCTCTCTGAATCCAAATCTCAGACTCAGGACTGGATACATAAATTGCGGCACCCTGCCCTGGCTGCATGGCTTGGATGGAGCATTGTTCCATACACCAAAAAGGTTGCTGGTTCGATTCGAATCAGGGCACGTACCTAGGTTGCAGGTTTGATCCCCAGTCAAGGCGCGTACGGGACGCAACCAGTTGTTATTTCTTTCTCACCAATGTTTCTCTCAATCTCTCCCTCTCTCTCTCTGTCTCTCTCTCTCACCCCCTTCCTTTCTCTTGAAAATCAATAAACATATCCTTGGGTGAGGATTAAAGAAAACTGTGGGACCCAGTGCTCAAGAATTATTAAGAGTTTGGAGATGGCGGTTGCAGACCATTAAGCCAGCGGGTCCTGTGTGGCCACCCAGGATGCACCAGAGCTCTGATGCTTCCATAACATTCCATTAGTGAAATAGTTGACAAACCTGAATGCCTCAAAAATTCTCATTAGCAGAGTAGTATCTCATTGATCCTGTGTGTTTCAAGGGAGAAATAAGATGCTATCTATATCACTACACTTCTCAGAGGTATACTGACCTACTGTTCTTTGTGAAAGGTTCATGCTCCATGGCTTTTTCAATGGACTGACCATTTATCTTATAGACTCCTGGGCAGTTCCAAATAAGATTATTACACCATCAAATTTGGTACTCTTGTTCACACTCCTTTTGCAGACCCTTATTTTTTTGTTAACATTAGCTTAATTATTGCTGAGCTATATCCAAAATTTTATATGCAGCTTTCCGCTAGTGGAAATACTTTCCACTAGAAGTCAAAATGATCACATCAAGATCATTATTAAATCTTGCTATTTTCAATGCTTCCCTAGGCTAAAGCAAATAAAGCTTTAAAAACATGTAAGAGAACCCCCGTTTTTACTAGATCTCCTTAAGGTTGACAGGAAAATAATCCTCACATTTTTACCGATTACTCAGCCCACCAGGTTAAGATGGCACCACACCAAGTGGGAAGTGATCGTTCATTACATTTACTCATCTTTTACTCTTTAATATTCTTAGGTTCTGGTGTGCATCACAAGAACAAAACTCCTTAATTGTCCTCACTGTCAGCTTATTTTTGACAACCATTCATTCTTTAAAATATCAAACTAAAAAGAAACAATCCCCCGGTTATAATAATTACAGACAGTTTATTTCTCTGCGGTAGATAATGCTAGAGAAAGACAGGGCATTTATCACAGATAAACACACTAAGGCAGGGCTGACACAAAGTGAAAGACCTTTTTTCTTGAGAAGCAGCTTTATTCCAGTGACCTTATTTCTGTTTTTTGAAATTACTAAGAGAATCTGATGAATATTTGAAAAAGACAAAAAGCTTCCAACGCTCCATATTATTCCTTGAAAAAAAAAATCCTGGTTGTACAATCAGATATACTAATTTATTAAAATACTAGTGTTCCAAATGAGAAATACCTTTGAGGAAACTTCAGGTTATTTTCTTCCTGGCTTTCAGTAATGAAGTGAAATAATTAAATATCCGAGAACATAAAATGACCTTTTCTTATGTTGGATTCCAGTGATTCAAAAGCCAGAGTCACAGCAAAGTTGAGTGACCGTTTCCTCATGTGCCTACATGTAAGCCAGGCAGTAGTTATCTGTCCGTTGGATTTGGCTGCATTCTCAATGAAAGCCTAGAACTTAAAAAAAAAAAAAAAAAAAGAAAAGGAAAGAAAGGGGAGGTCAACAATAAGAAACAACAACAAAATTGTACTAACCTGCTTAATCTTATTGCTAGGAGAAGAGAGGGAAGAGAAGGCAGAAAAAAGAGAAGAATTCAGATACATGGGGTAGAAGGACAAAGAAATGAGGAAATACAGAAAATTGTCAGAGAAGAATGAGTAAAATACCAGATCACTCTAAGGACAGATTTAAGCTTGTTGGTTGAAATAAGTGAGAAACTGCTGCCTTGCAAGACTGGCAAAGCCAGGCAGGGTCATTTTTCTTTAGAAATATGTCTGATTTGTTTGTCATTTTGGCAGCTATTTCCAGTTACATGTTTTATTATTCTAGACTAAAAACTTATAGTTTAACAAATCACCTGAACTAATTGGCCTCACTAAATTTAATTGTGTTTCAAAAGCCCCATAAGTAGATTCCTATCTGTGTTTATTTTAATAAAATTTTTATTTAAAAATAATCATTGGCTTATTAGCAGCTGTCCTCTCAAAGACTGTAACTTCCTTTCTTTCTGCTCCCTTCCTCCACAAATAACTGTGTAGAAATGGAAAGATACCAAATAAAGCCATTTTAGTCTTTCAGTCTTGGTGTCACATGTTAGATTTGCAATGTAAGATTACAAAAAGCACAAGCGGCCATTTCACTTTGGGTGAATTTGCTTCAGAATAATGGCTAAGAAAATGAAGACTCAACGTTTATGAGAATTACTCAAGAATTCCGTAACAGGGCGGTGATCAGGGTCACTTCACCGCACCAGCATCCGTCACGCGGCATGATCACACAGGTATTATTCATTTAGCATCACAGAAATGAGGTCATCATAACCAAGGGCTGTGTCATCAGATCAGTGCCTGCTACTCTGGAAAGCAGCTCCTCATCCTTGTCTAATGGTTTATATTCGAGAAAGGTCTCAGCACCAGAGTTTAACGACCCTTATAATTAGCTTGTAACTATTTTTAAAAGTCAGCTCTTCTATTTCCTTCTTTTGCCATATTTCTTATGCCAGAATGTCAGAAGTCACAAGACCTAGGAGATTTTAGAGATGTGTCAGCGTGTGCTTGTTGAATTCAGCTGTCGGATAATCTACTAAAGTAGCAGTGGACCGCGGGAGCGGGATTCCAGTCCTGACTGTGACATGAAGAAGTTGTGCTCATGGATGTGTTCTTTAAATTTATTCTATGTTTGTTTGTTTGAAAACGAACTCTTCCCATTTTATAAATTTCTCATGAGGATCTAGGATATTATGGCTTTGATGGAATTGTAAAACACGCAAAGGTAGGACTGTGAACTCAGGAGTTAGATTCCCTAGGTTCCAACCAGGACTCTTCTATTTGCTGTGGTGGCTCCAGTAATAAGTATGTATCTCCTAAAACTGTTTTTGCAGGTTAATTAGAATCCTGCCTGTTGAGTAATTAACAGTCTCCTGACAGAGAAAGCAGCCAAAAAATATTAATTTTTATTGTTGTCAGAAAAACATAAATACAAGTCACTCAGTGCGTTTAGTACACTACCTTCTATGGCGCTTCCCTCACAGATGTTCAGTATGAAAGGTTGAACAAATAGTAGGCCGAACAGTGTGTTTATCTTTGGGGTCAAATGAACACCAAGGACAATATACAGGGCCTGGCACAAATAACACCTCTTTTTTATGACAAAACCTTTTATTAAAAAGTCATAAGCGAGCGTGTACTTCTGTAACATAGCAATATCACACTCAAGCACACCATATGACATTTTAGGTGAAGTGTTCAAATTAAAACAATAAATTATTACACCCATCGTATTACCCTACCATCCACGCTCAAGCAGGCCTTACTTCTGCAGGACCCTGTGTACTGTTTTTTACAGGAAGTAAAAGTTATCCATAAATTACATCTCTCAAGAAAAGACTTTTCCCTTTCAAAACAAATGATAGCACTTTATACTATTAGAAAGCATTATGACAGCCTAAACATGTGAACAATTATCACAGGCTCCCTTACCTTCTGCTGCATGGGGCTGCGTGAATGGTACTGACATTCCAAAATCAGAGGGGGGATCAGAGAAGGCACAGGAATGACATTGCAAAATCAGCAAAGGATCAGACTTCTTTCCGAAAGACCCCTTTCCATTTTAAGTTTGCTTAAGGTCCTTATGACAAAACACGTTTCCTAATGCAGCTCGCTCTCCATAAACAAAGAAATGTGAACAAATTTCAGGTGCACTATCATTCACTTTCAGAGGGTCCTATTTGATCTGCTGATTTTAATCTGGTCACGAAATAGAGACCTCATGATGGGAAAGGGTCGGAGGGCACCTGGTTCCTAGACTGCCTCCCCCTCAGAGAAAGCTCAGTCTTGAATCTATTTCCATTCTCAAAATATTCGTTGAAGAGCCTTCTGAATTTTCCCTTTGGAGTTCAGTCCCACAACCTACAAATTCCTAGCTGGCAGATTGGAATTCATAAAGGATGAATAAAAGATTATTAGAATTAATTCCCTAGATTGTTCTTACCTCAAGTCATGTTTAGCCTGTTTGTAAAATGGGTCAGCTGTAACTCTTAAATTTGTGTTAATGTGGAATGGAGTGTAAAGCAGGAGGTGGATGGGAATGAATAGAAAAGAAGGAAATGAATAATTATTAAGTGACTACCCTTCATCAAGTATATTGTTTTTTTGCTATCTACTTGCAATATCTTATCAGCCCTGCAAAGTACATACAGTGACCCAATTTTGTAGGTAAACTAAGTCTGAGAGAAACTGAGTGACTTGAGACTCAAGATCACACAGCCCAAGTCAGGGGTCAAAATGCAGGTCTGTCTGATAACAACCTATGTTTTCTTTCCTGTAAACAAAGGATTATGCTACATAAATGTTTATTGCACATCACATCATATGAATATAAAATTACAGGAATGCAAAGCTGGAAAATATATACTGTTAGAGCTTGAACTAAGAAGTTAATTAACATTGTAATTTTAGATATTTTCTCAAATGAACAAGAAAGCCTAAAGAAATGTCAAGGAGTCTTTTATAATAAATAAGTTAGAAAGCAATACAGAAAGTTATTCATGTGAAGCAACTGAATTTCAAAGCTGGTTGGAAAAGCATTAAAATTGGTGGGCTTCACTGTAGTGAAGTTGAGTGGGGGAACTAGAGGTTTTCAACTCTTTAGTGTCTGCTGAGAACATTCCAGTCTCTTGGAGCTGAGCAGAGAGACAACAGGCTGGAAGGGGCTGTGCCCACCTGTTGTCCCCAAGATAGCAACATTCTTGCTATCAATTCTGCAGGTGTTCGGTATCGGTCTTCTCAGTTCTGCTGCTCCTCCAGTTTTTAGTCCTGAAGCTCTGCTGACAGCTCTCACCTGCTTTTATCTCCTCTCTCATCTTCTTTGCCCTAGTTCATTCTTAAAAAAATATTTGCACTGTCAATTTAATAGATTTTATTTTTAGAGATGGTGAAGATAAGTGCACGTGTTCTGTGTAGTGCACAACCCCCAAATGTGTGTGTGTGTTTATTCCGAGGGGACTTATTTTCATTACAGTTCATGATTACCTGCCTAATCACTCTGCTTTTTACCCCCTCTTCCAGTCCCCTAACTTCCATATCTTCTCTTATATTCCCTTTCCTAGATACTCATGATTCTCGAAGTTTACAGCCTCATCCCTCTAAATTTACTCCAGTCCTCACTTTTGAGCCTCTGCATCCCATGTTCAGCTGGTTATAGGATATCTCCATTTGGGCTGTTCTTGCTTTAAAGAGCAAATGCTCCAGCATATCCTCTCAAAAGTGGGACCCCATATTCATTTTTTATTTTGGCACTCCTCATTTACAACAAGCACTGCCACAACCAGCACACATTTATTGACAGCTAATGTGCCAGCCATTATTTTAGCCCCTTTTTCTATGCAAACATGTGAATAGGTCTTAAGTGATGGAACCAGAATTTGAAGTCATTCTGATGATATGACACACATCCTTACCCATAATGCTTTGCTTCTCCTCGTTATTGAAGAAGGAAAGTTAAGTCCCATCCTCCATATCAGGGTCCAAGATATTTAAGTTGGCCAATTTTAGACACTGCCTTGCGCATTGGAGATTGTAAATATATGCTGTTGTATCCACCACACAGTCCTCTAGACACATTTCGGAGTGAAGAATTGTTTTAAACCACATATCACATAATGGTATGGCTTCCAAACATTAATAATAAAAGTTGCTACAGAAAATATCTGTTATTTAGAGAGCTATGTTTGAGAAATACACACTGTTTTATTCTAATCTAATTGACTATATGGAGGAAGGAAAAAAAGCAAATGCCCCAACTCATTGTATTTAAAGCATTCCATTTCATTATACGCTTTCATGTTTGCTCTTATTTCAAGTTTATGTATTCATTTTTGTGTTTCCCAAAATCCTTGATATCCTTTTAAGATTTACATCTTTTGAGGGAACCTCTTCTCTTTAACTAACTAGGAGTGTTTTATAGAGCCCAGCATTGCCTCGTACCAGAAGCAATGTGATGCTTCTAGACAATGATCAGAATTCAAATATTATAAGAAAAGAGATGCAATTATTAATAAGTGAAATATGTGAAAAATCTCATTTGGAAGTTTAAAGTGTTAATTTACTTTAAGTAATTTTATTATGTAGAAGCTCTCCTCATAGACCTAGGCATTAAGACCCACAATATATTGCTTTATACTTTAATTAGTTTTTTAGCTGGGTTTGAAGCCACAATCCTTTCAGTTTCTGAGAAGTGGTTAAGGTGAAGGATACATCAGGACAGGAACTAATGGAAGTGACTCGATATCTTGATTCCATAGGCAATGAATAATGAGTAATTTGTTGCGATTTATGTTAATTTAAATATGAGACACAGAATATTATCATGCACTTAACAGTCTGTACCAGCAATTCCGCCATTTCTAGAAATATACAATTATCCATATCTTTTTTATGAAACCTTAATTTGTAGTCATTTGATGGCGATTTAGTTTTGTCCACACTTCATAAAATTGATTTGTCATAAAGCTCCAATAAAATCTAACCCAACTTGAAAAAAAATCTAGGTGTTGTGTATGTTAACTAGAGGACTTTATACTTAGAGTTCACATTATTTTTCATGAACAATCAAATTAGAAAAAAATATGATGTTATATATTTACTTTTAGGATTACTATAAAATTACTATATAAAATTTAGAAAAATATAGATTAAACCCCTAGTTAAAAAGAACTTTCCCCATCCTGATCTTGCTTTTTAGAAGAGAAAAATGTTTTTAAGAAATAGCTGATGTTGGGCATGGGAGCTTCAGAAATGCACCTGTTTTCTAGATCATTAATATAGTAAATTATTTATTGAGCCTCCCCGTGTCCCAAGCCTGTGCTGAATACTGAGGATGCCAATCCTGCCCTCAGGCCCTTCTCTCCAACTTTTTCTCTTTAACATCAGTTCTATATGATGGCTTGCTCTTATTTGAAATTCTGAAAGTTGGTATGTGGCAGGAAGGGGACAGAAATAGTGCTAATAAAAGGGATACAGCAAGGCATAGAGGTCGGGGGTTTGAGTCCTGGGTTCAGACTTCCTGGATTCAAATCTTGATTCTCTTATGAATGAGCAGTGCAGCCTTAACCTTGACCTCGACCTCTCTGTGTTTTAGTTCCACATCTGGATATCACAGTATATTTAACAATATTAACAGTTTCCTCATAATTACAGATCTTTCGTACAATAGGAGATAGCAGAAGAGTAATCTTAACATCTTGTCGTTTCATAATTTGTGAGTCATGAAAGTCAAAGACAACATTGAATCTTCTGGTTATCTCTGTTGTAGTGGTCAGAGAAAAATCAGTTTTTGGGTAAATAATTAGGCTTTATTCACACAATGCCTGGGCAGTACCCAACTTGTGGGTCTTTGCGAATCATCTGCATCACAGTGCTGGGAGCTGGTCAAGGGGATAGAGTGTTAATTTATGTGGCTCTGTGGCTTTAGCACTTAGCATAGCCTTTTACACAAAATAGTCATTTTGTAAATATGAGTTGCTCAGATAAGTGTTTTAAAAATATTTTAAATAAACTATATCTTTATGAACTCACAAAATTACTATATGCTCATTGTGGATCATTTAGAAACTACTGACAACTTTTAGAAAAGTGGAATTACTTACAATCTTGCTACCCAGAGATAACCACTAACATTTCGTTGTATATCTTTCTACTATTTTTCTCTGCATAGACACTTTTATTTTGAACAAAAATTGAAAAATACAGTAAATACTTTTGGTAGGCTTTTTAAAATGAAATAATATACAATTGATATTTACTCTGTAACCAAATATTCATTTGAAATATTATTTTCAATTAATATGGTACAAGTTATCTAATGTTTATTCTTGATCATTTGGGTTATATTTCATTTTGTATTTTTATATAAAAATCACCATTGAATATTGCCAGACATGCTTCTTGCAGTCCACTCATCCCTGCCGATATGCCGTCATAGTGTGTACTCGGCTTACGATAGTCTCTGTTACACCTACATAGTCTACCTGGATAACTAACTACCTGTTGACCTGCTTGCTCTTTGTTTTCCCAGCAGGCTATCCCTGCTGTGAGAACAGAGGCCCTGTCTAGTTTCGCCATTTTAACCTTAGTTTCTCATATCCTGCTTGGTTCGTAAAGGTGTGCTCAATGTACAGGGCGGGACAGAAGTGGGTTTACAGTTGGTCACGTGGAAAATAATACAGTAATTAATAAATAATACGAGGATAAACTGTGTTCACATACTCACAACTGTACACTTGCTTTTTCCACACCCTGTATATTTGTTGAATAAATATATGGAAGGTATTATTTTCACCTGATAATGCTGAGGTCCATTTGGGAAGTTCCTATGAAGGTTTGTTGTTTGGAGCTGGGCATATCTGGGATGTGATCCTAGAGGAAGGGTAGATATGAAGCTTGGAGGTGAGCCGGGCAAACTGAGGCTGGAAGCTGAGGGATGGAGAAAAAGAATCTGGGAAGGGGAGTGCAAATTTTTCTCTCGACTCATCTTTGCCCTCGAAGCTCTCCATCAAGAGCTTCAGTTCTTCCCACTGACCTTTAGAATAAAATACGCAGGAATGATGAGAAGGGAAACAGAACCTTTATTATTTTATTGGGGGATTACGTTAATGGGGGCGTGTGTACTCTTATCTAGGGCTGCCTGAATTATATTCAAAGAATCCAATTCCAAGTCTGTGTCTGGCACACAGTAGTAAGAAAGGAAGGGACTAATATTTATAGAGTGCTTATAATCTGCCAGTGACTTTCCTACCTCACTGCAAACAGTGAGCTCAACAACCCTGAGAAGTGGGATTTACTAAGGAGGGGCCTGCATTCAACTCTGGTCTTTACGAATCCTGATTCTCCTTTCCCCCAGTCAAAATATTAGAGAGGATGAGCTCTTAAAATACATAAGGAAAGGACTTACAGCTAATGTAAACAAATTCTAAATTCTGCTTTACAAGAAAGCCATTTATTTCTGCGTTTGTTTAGGTTTGTCTTGAATGATTCTGACTTGTGAATTAGTTTAGTAAGTGGAAAATAAAAACACGAATATATGGGAATAAAATCACTGAAAAACCTATGTCTGAGACAGAGCCTTTTATCAACAGCAGTAGGAGCTATATAAAAAGTTAAAAGGATTTTTAGACCAAAAATATTTTATTGTATTTATAAAATGTTCTTTCAAAGGAAATTAATGAAATGGCCCCACACTTCAAAAATGTAGTGAGAGTGCCTTTTTAATATTAATTTTATTTTATTTTAATCAGAAGTTTATAAACCTAACAGTAGTTACACATTTTTGACTATTGTTTTTCAATTCCATGAGTGTTTTTATTTTTAGTTACTAAATTTCAGGCCAGACCCAGGGTTCTTTTATCCAGCTTGTTAGGAAGTTGCCAACTGACAAATGGAGATATTCAGGCCTGTTTCTGCTTATAGGCTATAATAAAAACTTATATATGTTTTTTATTTTGGGGATTCTTACCCTACGCACAGTGCTCAGTTTAGCAAGATAGTTGCAGATTACAATTAGAAACTCTCAATTCTCAAACCCCAAGTTTACTTTTAGTTACTAGTATGAAAGAGGGTGTTCAGATGTGCTACATGAATCTCACCAGCATTTTATGGTCCACCTGCACATATTTATGGCGTCCTTTTTGGCAGCTAGAGATGAAAATTGTCCGTAGTGTTATTAGAGTTTGCTTTTAGCTAGGAGACGTCAAAGATTTTAACAGAAGGGGTTATAACAATCATATGTCAAATTTAATTAGTTGTCCATGTTTTGAAAATGATCCCAGTGATTTTCGTTCATTTTCATCCCCGACTTTTTTTTTTTCATATTTTAAGACACCTCTTTGGGTGCACTGTATATTTTTTAAAATCGCATTTTAACCTTATAGTTAGTCTAAAAATAGTATAAGCACTGACCTGATTTGTGTAAAACATTATCCTGGCACAATTGACAGTTGGGAAAATTACAGGGAGCACATAAAACATATGCTCACATTGGATTTTATATTTAGTATCTTGTCATCATATCATGTTTGTTTTTTTTTAAGAATTATTGTTTCTTTTATTCTCCAGGAAGAATAATGAGTTTGCTTTCTGAGATTTGATGTTGAAGTACTGGTCTTTTACATTGTTTCTATCAGAACATGTAGTAGGAGACCAAGAAATATTATCTGGATAAACAGTGGATTAATTCCATTAGGATGGTGGTTCTTCCCTTGGGACCTTTGCCTAAGTTACATGGAGTTCCTTGAACTAATTGAAATTTATGTATAAATTGTTAATGTTCTGGGTGTCTCCAAACCTAATTTATTGAGGTTACTTTATCCTTTAACCTAGCACTCCTTCATTCAGACCTATTTCTTCATCTGTTATTCCATTTCCACATACATCAGATTGTAATGCACAGTATTCAGATTTTGAAAAATTTCTTCATTCAGCTTTTTAAAAATGTGTCCAGAGTACAATCAACATAAAGGTGTGTAAGTAGTAGTAAAATTTTATTAAGGATTTGGGTAATTTAAAACCAAATACTCTATACTTCTGGGTTTGTTTGTTTTTTGCTGTTGTTTTTAACCTTGTTATTGAAATCATTAGATGTTTCTTACTGGCTGTCCTTTCTTCTGGAGTCCCAGCCACCTGAAATCTTAGTGGCTGCACTCACTTCTCCCTTCTTTCTCAAATAACAGAATAAATAATCTGTTTTATTATGCAGAGAAGTTTTGTTCTTTCATGATTTTCTTTTAATCTATACTCTGCGTTCCATCATTTTTACATTCATGCTTTTGCTAAGCAAGTAATCTTGATTTCCTCTAGAGGAATTTTGTCTTCAGCTTTAAAAACATTAAATTTCTCCTCGAGATGCAAAGTTTTGTGTGTACAAAGATTTTTTCTGGGGAGAGTACAATTAATTTAATCTTATTCTCAAAGATGTGTGGGACATTCTCAAAGGTGAAAAGCCACTGCATTAATGTTTTTCTGATTTATGTGCTAAAATATTTTCCTTTAATCCAACATTTCTGGCTGCTAAGTGTATTACATTGTGTCTACTAATATTGCATTGACCAAATCAAGTCATATGTGTGTATCCAGAATCAGGGGTTAACAAAGTACACCCAGCCTTTTGGTGGGAGGAACTGCAAAGACACATGGGTAAGAACATGGATACAGGGAGTGGTGCCACCTATCTTAATTTGCTTTGAACAAGTTAATATTTTTAACACAATACCTTGAGCATGTACAATCTCAAGTGGAGATAGAAAGTGAAACCTTCAAGCCCAACGATTTTCGAGCCCTTCAGCTCACTTACCATCCAGCACCTCTGTTTTTGAGTGAGACAGCAAACGAGGAAAGGAGGCAACCCCTCATCTGAGTTAGAGCTCCCTCTCATTCCTAGAACCAGTGAATTGCGGTAGGCTGTCCCCTTTTCACACACACCAGTCAACTCATCTCATTTTGGCGGGAGCTCGGTACATGCGTGCTCTCAGAACCCCTGAGGTGTTCTTCTCTTCCTTACAATACTCATAACCCCTGCTGATATTTTCACCCATAGAAATGCAATAAGTAGTAATGAGTTAGATAAAAACCGTGGCAACCCTTCCTTGGTAATAAAATGCTTTCACCATCAAAAATAAGCTTACAATACCTAATTTGTCACGCTAACGCCCTTAACTGATCATCTCACTCTAAACACTTCTAAACACTTCTAACACTTTCCACTGTTTCAATATAAAGCCCTGATTTTTTTTTTATTATGCCTTTTATGCATTTCAAGACATGGTTTATCTTTAATCTACTCTACCTTCACATTTTGGGCTTCAGCCAAACTGAGCTATGTTTATTCTTCTGAATGAACCATGCTGTCTTATCCTCAGCAAGTTACTTAAACTTTCAAAGATTGGTTTTCTCATCTATACAAAGGGAATGTTGTCCCAGAATTGTACATGAGAACCTTAGTGGGTAGTGCTCTCAGGATTAGCATCTACAGAGGAGAGAAGAAAACAGATGTCACCTGTTTTGTAGTCACAATAAGGGCCAGCCTCCTACAGGGGTCATCAGACCTAGGATGGCCCTTCAGAGTGCTGAAATAGGGTCAGGGGACCAAAGCTTTATACTCTCTCACTGACCAGCCATTGGATGTGGCAGCTCTTGGAGTGTGAGGTGACTCTGGGAGAGGCTGCTCTCTTCAGCGGAAGGCAAATGCTGTCGATGGACTCGGCTGAAATCTGTCAGCACCAACAGCTACAACAGCTGGGAAATAATACCTATGCTCTGGAGTGGGGAATCTGAGGTGTCATCAGTACAGATGTAAGTAGCTGTCTCATAGAGAATTGTGATATATTTAACTATTCCTGTAGACACACACACATGGGTACACAGGCTCAATCTTCAGGCATCAGTTTGTATGCTACTTCCTGTTCAAAACTTCCCCTGGCTATGCCCCTCCCACCCTAGAGTAGGCTACACGCCCTCCCCCTTTAGCTTCCATGGCACTATTTACTTAGTCCTAGTGTAGCAGTTTTACAATATGGCAATTTCCACTTTTGTCCCTTAGACTGCAGGAGGCAGACCCCACAGGCCTTTGTACTTTTCTTACTATAAGCATTTCTCTCCCTTTGTTGCGATTAGCTGCTTAATCACCTATCTGACCATTAATAGAATAAACCCAAGAATAAAGCCAACGTGTATTTTGTTTACTACTTTATCCCACAGCACAGTCCAAGGAATGCAGTCTGAGACTGATAAGCATTTGCTGGATGGATGGATGAATGAATGAATGAATATTTACAGTTCTCTAGGGAAAGGACAGCAAAGGCAATCATGTGTAATTGGGAGCATATTCAGAGAGCCCCAGATTCCTGAGAGCATTCACTTGCAGGGATCAGAGCTCCTGAAGTAGGACCAATCAATTATATGCAGTGCAGAGTAATACTAGCTAAGCTTTACTCTGTACTCTATGTTTAACAAAGCACTTTAAATGTATTAACTCGTTTAATTCTCATAATAACTCTATGAGGAAAATACTATTACTATCTCCCTTTTATAGTTGATGAAACTGAGGTATGGAGAAGTTTAATAACTTGCCCAAAGCCACACAGTTGAAATGAAGGAAGTGACAAACGTTTCTCCTCCATGAATTCCACTTACCTTAACAATAAAATTCACGCACTCTCATATCCTGCGCCTTTCTTTTAGTAGGCATTCCGAATCTTCCTGACTTCACAATGTGTTTGGGTCCTTACCTTTGCTAGACTCTGTGTGGATAAATGTGCCTAAACTGGATTGTGAGCAGGCCAGGCAAATGAGTTAATGGAAGACCTTGATTTCACAGAAGAGTTTTGGTGACTATACTTGCGTGGGTGCCAGAGTTGCCAAAAATGGGATAAGCCCTCTGATTAAGCATGGAAGGAAGCATGGGTGGGTGATCGTAGGTGGCAGTAAGAATACATCCTGGAGCAATGTGAGCACTCATAGGCTCTTTCTTGTTTTCTGGTAGCATTTGATACAGTGAAAACCTCACCTTAAACTTTATTTCTCAGAGCTCAAATAGGACAAGGGAATATTAATCTTTCAGTGGAGGAGATAGAGGGCAATAGAGCTTTATTCTCCATCACAAATAGCCTTCAGACTCTCTTTTTTGGGTAAGTCAGGCTCTAGTGTCTTGGGTCAGTCACTGACAAAGGACAGACTGTCACTGCTCCCTAGGAAGTGTTGGGCTGGGTAGCGATTATAGTGAGTGCTCTTCTGTGGCTGTTCCTAAGCATCCCCACTCTCCTCCAAAATGGTACTCTTAAGAACATCCTAAATTTTTGCCCCAGCTAGTGTGGCTCAGTGGACTGAGTTCTGGCCTGCAAACCAAAGGGACTGCTGGTTCGATTCCCAGTCAGGGCGCGTGCCTGGGTTGCAGGCCAGGTTCCTAGTAGGGGGTGTGCGAGAGGCAGCCACACATTGATATTTCTCTCCCTTTCTGCCTCCCCCCTCTCTAAAAAATAAATAAATACAATCTAATTTGAAAAAAAGAGCGTCCTAAATTGTTTTATTTCAAGGAAAGATTTTTGAGTACTAAATTGAATTTGAGTACGTGGTTCTTATATTTAAAAAAAATAAAAGAGGAATTCTGGAAGCCAAATGTCTGGGGATAGATTTAGCTTACTTGCTTCTAAAGAAACAATTGAGGAAATTATTAGGCTGAGCTATGATATTTTAGTGCATTTATTTGGTAGCTCTTCCTGTGGAAAGGAATGCATGTTTTTAAAAATAGATATTTTTATTCTTGGAATAAAATTTTCTCTTAAAACACTTCTAAAATGTTTACTTTTACTTATTTTTATTGCTTGGTAAAATAACAGTAAAATTCACAGCAGTGATCCAAAAATCCTTCTAGGTCATGCTTGGAAACTGCCAGAAATATGGTTCTGAAAACTTAAATTGAATACTATTAGACAATCTTTTATTCAAATTATGTAGACATTTCAAAAAAATTCTTATTTTTGAACCAGTGTAAAAGAACTATTTTAAGGGCATAAGTCCAACCACTGTGAGGGAGCTATTTCTCTTCCATGTTTTTTTCCTGCCCTTGTCCATACAGTTGTGCCCATTGTCTCTGTAAAACTCAGTCACTATCTGCTTTCAACTAAACATCATGTTATAATCTCTTTCCTATATTATGGCAGTCTTCATGATTTTAAAGGATTCAATATTTCCACTAAATCAATATGCTAGAAGTGACGAATCATTCCTTTGTGGACTAATTTACTTATAATTTAAATGTATAATTTAAAATCAACAAATTTATAATTTAATTTTTTTCCACATTTAAGACTTGAAAAAATATTCCTAATGTTGAAAAGTTGTAAAATGCCCCATGGCCACCTAAGAACTAACTCAACTCTTTTAGTAAGCAGTGTATTTAGAGGCAGACACTAAGCTTTCCTGAGGGTGGTAACCTCAGGATATAACCCCAGAGTCAGGCATGCAAGCATCAAAGCCAACCAGTTTTCAGAATAAAAGAGCATATGGCAATACCTTCTTATGTGTAGCAATTATTTACGAAGGAAACTTGGTTGAATTAAGCTCTCCATATCATACTCATCTTCACAAACAGTGGGTTTAGTATTTTAGCAAACCAAGGAAGCACCTTCTAGATATTTTACTGATTTGCTTTGGGGGTCCCCTGTACAAGCCCCCAAGGCAGGGACTACTCATTAAGAATGTGGACTCTTGATGGTAGAATTTTGAATCTGAAATACCAGGCTGTCCTGCAATACCTTTCTTGATATAATAGAGGAATTTGGAGAAGAATCTAAAAGGGAAGGCAGTGTTGGGCATTTTGTTGAGAAATGATATCAAACAAAAAAACTTCATTTGACTCTGAAGAAAGCCTGGGGTAGTATCAGGTTTAAAATCAGGTTATCATCCAAGAATTTGGGCTAAATCTTTTCTAGGAAAGAAAAATTAGTTTTACTTTGGCAGCATATCTTCACTTTGCCCAGGCTTTAGCTGTCGTTTTTGCAGAAAGACCACAGGCCTCAAACAGATGCTGCTGCAAGGTTCACTACACACTGCGGGACTGTCAGACCAGAGGAAATGAAAAAGATTTCAATATTCAATCTGTGGCATTTTGACCAGTCAAAACCCCTGGGTGGAATGCATGTGTCAACCCTGCCAGACAGCACAAACTGTGATTAGGCTTGTCGAGGTCTTTGTAGAATGCAAGGAAGAAGGTTTGGGGAATATTAAACGTTCTTATTACTGTCAGGCACTGCATGCCTCTAGTTGGCAGACCTCGGGCTGGAGCATGCTCGGAATGTGCTTTCATTGGAAATGTCAGGCTGCTTGGATGGAGCAGATGCTCATGGGATGAGTCGGTACTCGGAACTCAACCAGAAATACCCATGTTCTTTTTCTGACATTTTTGATAAAACAGGATAACAATGTAACACACTTTCTGGGAAACTAGACCATAATATTTAAATAAGGAAAACAGTGAAAGGGAAAGGTGTGTGTGTGTGTGTGTGTGTGTGTGTGTGTGTGTGTGTGTGTGTGTTTTCCCACATAGAATGTAGAGTATTTCCTTCTTAGTGGTCAATTCTCAGTCTTTAAGCTGATACTGTCTATAGGTGAAAGCCCCAAGGTATGTGGTCTGGGATATGAGCTTAAAGGGCTGGGATGCATCTGGCTTTGAATTCCAACTTTGGCCACTTACTTTGACCTTAAAGCAAGTTTCTTAAACACTGTAAGCTTCAGCTTCCTTATAATTACTCATGGGGTATTTATGAAGAGCAAATGGGTTAATTTATGCAAAGCACTTAGCCCACTGCCTGGCATATCGTGTAAAATCCATGATGCTAATTGATTTGACTTGATTTGTGGATGGGTAGCCTATGTCAGTTTTCTAGAAAGGTGATTAAGGGGTGGAGTGTGTCTGGCTCACACTGAGACTAACTGAGCTTACAGATTTATCTTGTTTATTCACAGAAGCACCTAAAGCCATAAGTTGCACTTTATTGAGTCCATATAGCCCTGTTATTCATAAAGAGAACCTTAGTGATTTCTGTATAAATAACTTAATAACCTCAGGCCTCATTATTATTATTTTTAGATTGTATTTATTTATTTTTAGAGAGGGGAAAGATGGGAGAAAGAGAGGGAGAAAAACATCAATGTGTGGTTGCCTCTAGCATGCCCCCAACTGGGGACCTGACCTGCAACAGAGGCATGTGTCCTAGACTGGGAATTGAACCTCCAACCCTTTGGTTCACAGGTCAGAACTCAATCCACTGAGCCACACCAGCCAGGACTCAGACCTCATTCTTCATAATCGTTTCCATAGGTTGGGCCAGAACTCTTAATAAGTCAGTCAGTCAGTCAGTCTCTCTCTCTCTCTCTCTCTCTCTCTCTCTCCCCCTCCCCCCTCCCTCCTGCCTCTTTTCTCCTATCCTCCCTTTCATCCTCCTTTCTTTACTCCCCTCTCTTCCCCTTCTTCCTTTTCTTCCTTCCTTGTACACATGTATGTGCTTTAGGAACCATAGTTCAATTGTTCAACTATATCTTCCTTCTACATTGCTATCATACAAAAAATACTCATATAATCATAAAAAGTACCCCAATCCTGCCTCAGCTGTGCTGTTTTCCATGCTGTAGGCTAATTTCTCTTCCCTGATTAATTCTTTATCAGTATCTCAGTGTCTTAAATAAACCTTTGTGCATATGATTTGAGCGTCAAATCAATGGTACAACTACACCCGCTGCTCCAAAGGGTATTGAACTTCATCTGGCTTTTCTGTGGGAGAAGTCGCTTTTTTTAATTTAGCTGGGATCTACTAGTTAGTCCTTTGTTCAAGGTGCTAAAAGCATGAGTTTTTAATTAAACATGTCATCCTTATAAATCACTACTTGCCAAAGGAGAGTAATAATTTCCATGAGACAAGTGGCCAAATGTGATAATTAATTTATTTCAGTAGCATGTGTGAAGTTTCCAGGGGGTAACTGAACTGAGAAAATGAAGTCAACTAAGAGGAGAAATGATGCAGTGGCTTTTTTTTTTTAAGGAGTCAGCAATGCTGTTACCACGCCTTTAGGTAAGGCTTAGGGTGTGGTAACAGACAATCCCAAGTTTTCCATGACTTAGAGCAGTAAAGATTTGTTCTTTCACACTTGCCCATTGTGGGTTTTCTGGAGCTCTTCTCGTGAACCCAGACCGACAGATGCCCTGTCTGGATGCACACTCCCCTGACTGCCATTGCCAAGGAGGAGAGAGCGACACTGTCCTGCACTGGCCATTAAATGCCTCTGCCCAGAGACATGACACATCTGGTCACTTTTATCAGTGGAATAGAGTTGTGTGGCTGTGTCTGAGTTCAGGTAGGTGGGGAAATGTCACCTTACCATGTTCCTGGAAGAGGAGACACTTGGCGTATTGACGTATATCCTTCATAAATATTGCTTTTCTTAAACATACTTAGGAACATGCCCAAATTAATGCCCATAACTGTCACTGGAGTATAAATAACATGGCGTGGTGTCATAATTTATATTTTAGGTTGATGGAGGACCTTTATCTTAAATGCAGAGTATTAGAGTAAGGCCACTAATTTGGGGGAATCATTCCCTCCATTTCTGTCAATCTGTCTCATTCCCTTGCTTCTCTGACAGTGATGCTCATTTATCGACAGTTGGACCCTGTAAATACTGAGTTTCTAGATGGTTAGAATGTGCATTAGTTTGATTTAACTTTCAAGCTCTAAGCCACTATGTAAAAAGTATTTAAATGTCTGCTACTGCTGGTAATAATAAAAAACCTTCTATCTTCTCTGTTATACATTTTGCCACTCAGTGCCACCTTTCACGGTGTTTTTGTCCCATTAAAAGATAACGAGTGGTTAAAATGGGCATGAGTTTTTGAATATCGTCCATTATAATATATTTAACATTTTATTTTTATAACAATATAATTCTTGCTTTATCGACATTAAAATAAAACTCAAAAGTGACTGTGTGGCATGGGTATTCTATTTTGAACACACGGTAATATATTATAGTTTCCTAAAATTAGGATTCAGTTAAGCATATCATCTCCACTTACCAAAACATACAGAAAATTACAGTTTCCTTACCTGCTATTAAATTCAGGTCATGGGAGGTCCTTTGTCAGTTGGTTCCCCCAACTCAAATGCTCTCACTTTTTCTGCATATTATTTGCTTTTCATCCCAACAGGTTAAAATGTTTATAGTCTTCTGCACATTCTCTCTTGGGACACTAACACATTTCATTACTTCATTTTAAATATGTTCCTTGCTTTTCTATTTGTCAGTCATATTTGTGTTCATCATTCAAAAATCTTTTTCCTTCCACCACCTTAAAGTAAATCCTACTCAATCCTATGATTGCAACAGATCTGTTAACACATGTAGATTCTTGTTTAGTTGTAACTGGCCTTAAAAAAATACTGTTTATAGGCTTTTGCGAGGTTTTAGTTTCATTGTCCAAAACTCTCTATTCTAAATAAACTAAGAATCTACTTCTCTTACAGTTCTCCAGAATACATTAGCCTGTTATCTCCCCTTGACCTTTTACATCAAAAATAAATATCTTTTGACTAACACTACAAAATTGCCCTTTTTAAGGCTTTTACATAGAAGCCACAAATTAGTGCAATCCCAAGGCCTAAAACAACCCATCTAGGATGATAACACTATGAATAGGAAATAACTCTAGTTATCCCACTTGAATAAATTAATTGATATGAAAATACCTTGATAAATAAAAATCAGTACCTTAAATGCTAGTTGCTGCTATTAGTAATAAAAATAAGATATAGGATTTATTGAATGATATTTAATTGAAGAATATTTTGAAAATGGTTTATACAAAAATCAGTATGGATTTTGTGGCACAATAAAAATAAAAGGCAGCCAGTACATTTTATAAATTATATTATTTCTCAAAATGATTTTAGTGAATAGATTTATATTTCTTTCACCAGTGTTCAGACAAATTCCAATTGCTAACATTTGACAATAGTTCTTTTATTTCTTTATGCGCTGAGGGGAGTAAATCAAATGTAAAATATAGCCAAAGATAATTTTTGGAAAAGAAAGACGTCCCTTGGCAAGAATCTAACCTGGAATTTTCTTATTAATGAATAAGCAGTGTGTTTGGTGGGCTGGATTATGTTGTGCAGGCTTTCCCATGGACTAATGCCCAGTTTGAATATTCTTTTCCTGAATACATAAACAGATGTGCACAAATTATTTTTTGCCCTTTTTTTTCTCAGATGTTTTCAGAAGAAAGCTCCCAAAATAAAATAATAAATGGAGAGAAATTGAGGAAGGATAGTAAGAAGCTAGGAAAATTTCTTGGCAAGTGGAATGGGGAAACTGAGACAGAGCTGATTTAGACTGGCCCCGTCCGGCACCCTGACTCACCTGCCTCCTTCTCCCTTGCACAACCGTTCCCTTAAGTATTAAGACAATGAGGTTGTGTTCATGATGACATATTCTTAGGAATAAAACCTCGAGCCTGTTGACCACAGAGACAGAGTTTTGGTCAAGCTAGAGAGAATATCCAGGCCTCACTTGTGTTTCAACTGCAGGGCCAGAAAACCAGCAAAACCAGACAAAGCAACACCACAGCTGACATCAGGACCATTTGGAATGACTAATGATCTTCCACCCTAGCGCTGACCAATGGATAGAGACCACAGCTCTGGAAGGACACACCTGGAAAGCCGATGACTCTTCTCTTGTGATCCTTCCAGAGACCTCTCCTAAAATCCTTGCCTTTAGAAAACAGATAAAAACTCTTAACGCAAAGGACCCAGTCCACACACTCTATCTCTTGGGCAAACCCACACCTTTCCCCTATTCTTTCCTAAGGTGCTTATGTTTTTTTTTCCCTCCAAGGGCCCTTCTGTTGCCTTGGTAACTTGTTTCCTGAGTCCACACAGCCCAGCTGGCTCACTTCTCCTGCCTCTGTCCTAACCAAACTTCCTCTGGTGCTAGAGTTCTTGTCTGTGAATTCTTTCTTTGCAAACTCAAAAACTGAGGTTGTGAAACTGAGAGCCCACATCATCACCTTAAAAAGTGATGTAGGGTACAGAATGTGCCCATTTGCTTTATTTTTGCCCAGCCTTAATCTCTATTCTTATCCTGTGCTCCACATCAGTTTGGATTTAGTAAACATACAGCTGTGTTTAAGTGAAACAATTAGTAGCAACCCAAATGGCAGAGAATAAATAACTACTAGAAACTCTTTCCTAATACGGTCAGTTGTACCATTGAATGTTTAGTCAATAATATTTATATTTTCAAGTTAAAAGTTTTTCCCTTCAAGAAGAGATTTGTCACTGAAACAGTTAATTTTCCACATTGATTTTTACTGTTTTGTCTGGCATCAGGTAGATAAAAAGTTTGAGCCATTGGATTGGAAGGCTTCTAATGACTTTTTTTGAATAGCTAGTAGATGATATTTAAAATTATTAAAGTGTAGTTATTTTTATCTTAATCATTCTCCACCTTGCCCCCACCTCTTGATTCCAAGCAGTTATTATTTTGTCCATGTAATGAATGGTATGTATGTGCTAGGATATTCTCTGAAAAAAATTAAATTAAAGTCACATAATGTGACTATAAGGCAGACCTTTTAGGGAGTGGATCTGCCCTGGCAAATTGGAGACACATGGAATCTGTATAGTTGGCCCTTTTTGACTGTTTTTATCACTGTGGTATCTTAACTTCTGTGGTACCTTGGACCATTCTCATCTACAGAAGTACAGGTTTTTAGTCTCACAATAATTGCCAATATGTTTATGTATGGGCTTTTTTTTTTAGTAATATTATGGTTAGATTTTACCCTTTACAAGTAACAGTAAAAATATCTTTCTTTTTAAAAAGAAAAAAGTAAAAGTTTTTGGCTTAAAATGTGAGTAATATATAGAAAAAATAAGATAGTAGTCTAAGTTTTTTAAGTGGAGGACCACACATCATGGTGGTGTTCAGTAGTTCATGTTAATTTTTTTTTGCTTTTGAATATATTGAGACATTGTGGAACTGAGTTTGGAAAAGTTGGTGGTTTGTGGGTTTGTGTATTGGCAGCTGACTCTTCACAAACTCTTGGTGAAATGAAGTTATTTATAACTGCTTCTTTAGTGTACTCTGTTTTATGTTGAGTCCAATTTACAGTTTCCAAAGCGAAGTACAGTAAAAATGATGTGACTATGTTTAAATACTTTTTAGAAAAAGAATATTCATAAACACGCATTTTTAAAGTTTCTTTTCCCTAGCTGAAGATATCTTATCTTATTTTGCCCCTTTGAGCTTTAACTTTTGATAATAAGTGCTAGTCCTGAGAAATACTCTCATCTTGAACTAAGCCTCATCTTGAACCAAACCACACATACACACACTTTAATTTCTCTACTAAATTTTCATAGGAAAAATAAAAGTAGTCCATGGATAATTCTAGCTTTGAGAAATATGTTCCCATCCTGTTTTTAATATGCAATTCCATAGAAGGCATCAAGACAGTGATGAAAGCAAAAATAATTTTGAATAAAGTTTAAAATAATCTTAAAATGATTTATTGTTTTTAAAACATCTAAGTTCAGCACTTATTTAGACTAAAAATTAACTGTTGGTAGAGAAGGTGATGCTGACTAGTTACATAATGAGCTTAAGTAGCTGGTGCGGGTCATAGAGTAGATGCCCTACTCCAAGAAGTAGGATCCAAAACTCTGGGGAAGCCTCTCGTGTCCTTGTGAATGAAGCTTACTTAGACATTATTATTATACTCATCATTATTACAATTGTGGGAGCCTAGTCATAAACGGTGTGTCTCTGGAGTCCAGGCTTCCTGAGTTTGAATCCCAGTTTTTGCTCTCACTAGCTCTCTGGCCTTTGACAAGTCACTGAAATGTTAGTCATTCTCTGTGTTCTCACCTTTAAAATGGAGATAATGACAAAAATACCTGCCTCGTTGATTTGTGAGGCTTGCGATCACCTATGAAAAGTACTCAGCTCAGTACTTCACACTCATAAGATACTACTATAAGTAATAAATGCCAGATACTTAATAATAACCTGATTATTTACGTTAATTATGATTATCATCTCCTTCTCTCAATTTTCCCTTGTAATCTGAACCATCGCCTGGTTTTGAGAGTCTAACGTACATACCTACCAAGAGTTGCGCGAATGGAATGCGTTGTTGGTTCCCTTTTCTAATTTTTAAGCATCTCAGCAGTGGCATTCAATTTGATGTGGCCATGCGAAACTTCATCAATGCTCAGTGTGGGGATTTTTCGCTTTTATAGTACCTGCCCAAATTCCCTTGCAAAATCAGGATCGGAGAAGTCAGTGTGGCCAGCTCCTTTTCTGGGATGATTTCAAATGCAACCAAAGTTCTCCTTTTTCTCTAGGAAAAAGATATTTAAATTGTTTCCACATATTTTTGTCCTTCCTTTAGTGTATTGTATTTATGTTAACCTTATAAATCCAGAACCCACATGGTCCAGTTTTAGTGCAGGGTTAAATGATCAGGTCAACACTCAAAAGTTAATTAAAAGATTTTCATTTGTTTTTTAAAACATTCTGAAAGTGGAAAACTTATGAATCTCACTTCCTTTTTCCAACCTCTTGGCTTACCTACTATGACTGCTACTCCCCACTTTCCATGGTGTATCTTAGTGAAAATTCCATCATCATTCCAAACCCCTATGTCGTTTGTCCCTTTCCTCTTCATTCTATATCACATAAGGGTCAGCTCTTGGTCAAGTAGAAGTCCCCTCCTCAAAAAAATGGTGGGATGGGAAGTCTGAGCTGCAAAGTCATGCATAAATAATTAGCAACTATGAATTCAGTAGTTTAGAACAGTTTATCAGGGAATCAAAGGAAATACTTAGAGCCTTGGTCATTGAGATAGGCCTAAATGGATATGAAGGGGCAGTAGTAATCAGGAAAGCACTTTAAAAATGGGGTTTGTATTTTGTGGGTTGCGGGGAAGGCACCATTTGGTAGAGGAGCACTCTTATAGATTGGATATACTCAGAAATAATAAGAACTAACTTTCTTAATAAGTTGCACCTGGCTACACAGGTGCTTGCTATCTGTTTGCACTTCTCGTACGCCACCGTTTACAATATGATCACTGGGGAATACTCGTGACTTATAGGAGCAATCAGTGCTGATACTGAGGAGGGCATGATGTTTTCAACAGCTCGGGCTGGCTGTGTCTTCTCTTCTCCAACCTCTGTCTTGTTACCTTGACTAGACCTATAGTATTGCAGCAGCAGCTAGCTAACTAGTCTTTTTCTCAGTATTCAATTCATTTAACATGATGTTCTTGGATTAATTTTCTTAAATCACAACTCTGACCATGCCACTTCCCTGCTCAGAGCTGTAGCTGCCTTTCATTTCTGAGGGAACGTCACCAGCCTTAGTCGTATTGGCACTGCAAGGTGTGCTTTAGTCTGGCCCTCATCCGCTGTCCCAGCTCCCTTTTACCCCCGCACTTGTCTGCTCTCTAGAACCCTCTAATCCATCCAGAATGAACCCCTGACCCCATGTCTGGCTTCCCCACACTGTACCTTTGATTATGTTCTTCCTATCTACCCCTCAAAACATCTTCTCTTCCTTCACCTATTCAGATCCTACCCAATCCTTCTGAGATGAGATCAAAGGGAGCCTTTTCCTGTTTTACTTGAGTCCTTAAGACATGTTTCTACCAAAGGTATTTTCCTAATTTGTTGAATATATATACATATATTCCGGCACAAATAACGCCCCTATTTTGTTGCAAAATCTTTCATTACAAAATCATAAGCATGTAATTCTGTAACATAACAGTAGCACACTCAAGCACACCATATGACATTTTAGGTGAAATGTTCAAATTAATACTATAAATTATTACATCCATATTATTACCCTACCAACTATACACTCAAGCAGGCCTTACTTCTGCAGGACCTGGTAGAGAGAGAGAGAGAGTTAGATAGACATGAAAATTACACCTAAATTATATGCATTTAGTAAATATTTTATTGAAATGTTATTTTTATATTGAATCAAGATTTTTTAATAATCTTCAATGTAGTAAATGTATATGGGTGTTTATATGCATGTTCACACACGTGTGTGTACACACACACAGAAACATCATGAGTTGATGTCAGTGTACCTAAATAATGCTATGGCTTTCATTTTCAGGGTAGAATGTACATGTAATCTATTTTTTTGTTCAAAAATCTAACAATTAATTGTATAATATAAAGATTTGATAGCGGCATATATTTGGAGCCTTTGATCCTCAGAGGGAGATTTTCAACCTGTGTGCCGTTAGAATTTTTAAAACCTGCAATACTTGACTGTTTAGCTGGGGGCACTGACTTCTTTTCATTTAGACAGTCAAAAAAATTAAAATAGCCAACACAATAGCCGTTCAGTGTGAATTTACCAAAATTTTACCTGTTTTTTGTCAGACTGGCAAAAAATGTATTTTTTGTGTGTCACAGAATTTTAGTAGTTTATCTGTGCCATGAGATGAAAAGGGTTGAAAATCACCTTATCTATTCCTTGCACTTTGTAGATATCTAAAATAATAGTCAATAATTTTTGCCAATTGTTGATCTTAACAAACTAAAACCTTTTGTTTTAAGCTTTCCTAATGTTATGACACACATGTAGAAAAGTGCATAAAGCTGTAAGTTTATAGTTTGATGAGTTATCTGAGCACACCCTAGCATAACCACTACTCAGGTCAAGAAACAGAACTTTCCCAGAACTTCAGAAACCCACTCTGTGCCCTTTCCTGGTCACCAGCCCTGCTTTCTGCCCCCAAAGTAACTTTTCATTATCTTTAGCATTTCTTTTGTTCATTTTGATTTTTATAAAAATGAAACCATATAATATGCATCTTTTTATGTCTGGTTTATTTTGCTGAATATTGTTCATGTGTTTTATTGCTGTTGCTTCTAGGAATATCTACTTATTTTATTGTCTTATAGTCTATTGTCTAAATGCAGAGTCTCTTTATCTATCCTAGTGTTGATGGACATTTGTGTTGTTGCCAGTTTTGGTATATTATAAGTAATGTTTCTGCAGATATTCTTACATACATCATTTAGTGATATGTATTTATTTTGCCTGGGTACATCCCTAAGATCGGTGTTTCTAGAAAATGAGATATTCATATGTTCAGTTTAGGTAGGAATTGCCACAGTTTTACTAAGTGGCTATACCAATTTATACTCCCACTAGTAGTGCCTGAAATTTACATTGTTTCACAAACTCTCTAGCATTTTTCGTTGTGATTTAAAAAAATTAGCCATTTGGGTAGATGTGTTGTGGCATCTCATTGTATTTAATTTACATTTTGCTGTTAATTAATGAATTTGAACAATTTCTCATATGTTTATTGGCTATTTGAATATGCTGTTTTGTCACAATACTTGAAACTTTCTATTATTTTACCCATTTTTCTATGGGATTATCTGTCTTCTGAATTTTAGGAATTCCAGATATAGCCTGAGTATATGATTCTGCTTATTAAGTATATATTACAAATATCTCTTTCTATTTTGTAGTTTGCCTTTTGACTCTCTTAAGAGTGTGCTTTTTTAAAAAGATAGACTTTATGTTTTAGAGAAGTTTTAGTTTCACAGGAAAATTCAGTGGAAAGTATAGTAACTTCCTATAAACCCCTGCCCTCACATACACACAGCCTCCCCTGCTATCAAAACCTTGCACCAGAAAGGGACATTGGTTACAACTTATGAGCCTACGTTGATATATCATTGTCACACCAAAGTCCATAAATCACATTAGACTTCACTATTGGTGTTGTACATTCTATGAGTTTTGACAAATGTATAATGACATGTACCCACCTTAACAGTGTCTTTCGATCTAAAGAATTTCCTAATTTTAATGTGCTTAATTTCATGAATTTTTTCTGTTTTGGTGAGTGCTTTTAGTGTCTTGTTTAAGACATTCTTACTTATTCTAAGTTAATGAATATGCTTTCCTATGTTATCTTTTAGAAGCTTTATTTTATCTTTTCCTAATCTTAGAGGGAAG
The DNA here is from genome assembly GCA_004026545.1 of Mormoops blainvillei. Taxonomy (NCBI): domain Eukaryota; kingdom Metazoa; phylum Chordata; class Mammalia; order Chiroptera; family Mormoopidae; genus Mormoops; species Mormoops blainvillei. The sequence goes on along the minus strand of PVJD01001721.1, from coordinate 109,007 downwards.
TTTTCAGTTTTTCACCACTGAGTGTAGTGTTAGTTGAGGGTTTGTCATATATGGCCTTTGTTTCTGTACGCATTTTATTGAGAGTTTTTAATCATTAATGGATGTTGTATCTTGTCATATGCTTTTTCTGCATGTATTGATATGAACATATGATTTTCATCTTTTATTTTGTTAATGTAGTATATCATGTTAATTGATTTGCAGATGTTGAACCATCCTGGCATCCTGGAATGAATCCCACTTGATCGTGGTGTACGATCCTTTCAGTGTATTGTTGTGCTTGATTTAATAGTATTTTGTTGAGGATTTTTACATCTCTGTTCATCGGAGAGACTGACCTGTAATTTGTGTGCATGTGTGAATGTGTGTGATGTCCTTGCCTCATTGGCTTCATAAAATGAGTAAGGAAGCATTCACTCCTCTTCAAGTTTTTGGAAGACTTTGAGAAGGATGGGTATTAAATCTTTGAATCATTAATAGAATTCACCAGTGAAGCCATCTGGTCCTGGACTTTTCTTTTTTGGGAGGTTTTTGATTATTGTTTAAATTTCCTTAGTAGTGATCAGTTTATTTAGGTTTTCCAGTTCTTCATCATTCTATCTAGGAAGGTTGTATTCTTCTAAGAATTTGTCCATTTCTTCTAGGCTTCCAAATTTGGTGTTTTATAGCCTTTCTAGTATTCCTTTCTAGTATAATTTTTTGTATTTCTGAGGTATTCATTGTAATGTCTTTCTTTGAGTCATTTTTTTTTCCTTAGTGAGTGTATCTAGAGGTTTGTCAATTTTGTGTTTTCAAGGAAACAGTTCTTCATTTCATTAATTTTTTTATTAATTATTTATCACTTTATTTTGTATTTTATTTATTTTCATTCTGATTTTTATTATTTCTTTTCTTCTACTGACTTTGGACTCTGTTCTTTTTCTAGTTTCTTAAGGTATAATGTTAGCTTGTTTGAGATTTTTCTTATTTATTGAGTTAGACAGGATTGCTATAAAATTCCCTCTTAGTGCCACTTTCCCTATATCCTTCACATTTTGGCATGTCATGTTTTTATCTTCATTTGTATTTATACAGCTTTTGACTTCTTTTTTGTTTTTTAAATTATTTCTTCTTTTATTTAATCTTTGACCCAATAGTTGTTTAATAGCATGCTTAATCTTCACAGAGTTGTGATTTTTTTCAGGTTTCTTCTTGTTGACTACCAGTTTCATATCATTGTGGTCAGAGAAGATGTTTTGTATTATTTTAGTCTTCTTAAACTTTGGGACTTGTTTTCTTTCTCAACATATGTCTGTCCTGGAGAACATTCCATGTGCACTTGACACAATTGTGTAGTTTGTCACTTGGCGGTGGAAAGTTCGATAAATATCTATGAAATTCATCTAATCTAATGTGTCATTTAAGGCCAATATTTCCTCATTGACTTTCTGTCTTGATGATCTGTTCCTTGATGTGAGTTGCATATTAGAGGTACCATTATTGTATGTTTGTCAATTTCTCCCTTTAGGTCTATTAATAATTTATTTTCCCTTTAATTAAGTATTTAATACCCTTTCTAAAATTGACTTTCAAATTTGTGCTTCTCTCTGTCACTGTTCTCAACTTTGTATCCTTTTGACTGTGTCACGTAGAAGAGCTCCTTTAAGCATTTCTCGTAATGCAGGTCTGGTGATGAATTCCCTCCGCTTGTGTTTGTCTGGAAAAGCCTTTGTTTTTCCTTCATATTTACAGGATAGTTTTGATGGATACATTATTCTTGGCTGATGGTTTCAGTTTATCAATATTTTGAGGATATTATTCCATGCTCTTCTAGCTTTGTAGGGTTTCTACTGAGAAATCTGTTAATAATCTGATGGGATTTCTTTTGTACATTACTGTCTTTTCTCTGGCTCTGTTGAGAATCCTTTCCTTATCATTAACTTTTGATGGTTTTAAGACATTGTTTTGGAGAAGATCTTTTTGTGTTGAGAGGATTTGGTGTCCTGTTAGCTTCTTGTATGTGAATATTGAACTTTTTCTTGAGGTTTTGGAAGTTCTCATCAATTATTTTTTTTGAATAGGCTCTCCATACTCATTTCCCCATTTTTTGTTTTTTGTTTTGCTCATTCTAATGGAGTACGATTGTTCTCGTGGAGTTCCATCATTTCTTTAGGTCTCCAGTCGCTAATTCTCTCTTCTAACTTGTCTGTTTTATTTCCAGTACTCTCTAATGTATTTTTCATTTTATTTACTGAGTTCTTCAGTTCCAGAATTTCTGGGTTGCTTTTTAAAAAATTTTTTTATAATACTTCCAATCTCTTGGGTAAATTTCTCCTTCAATAATTTTATTCCTGAGCTCATTGCACTGCCTGCCCGAGCTTTCCTGTATCTCACTGTGTTTCTTCCTAACTGCAATCTTGAATTCTCTGCCACTAAAATCAGAGTCTTCCACCACATTGAGTTTAATTTCTGGAGACTTTTCGTTTCCTTTCTGTGTAACAGCGTTACTTTTGTCATTCATGGTACTTGATTGTTCCCCTGCCTGTACGTTTGAGATAGTGAATTCATCTTTCATTTAGGTACTGTGTTAGTCTTAAACATTCAGCAGATTGATAATATTAGAGGCCTTTCTTTTGTTTTCCATTAGAGGGTGATATAACACAAGTTTTTGTTTCTTCTTACCTTTGCTGCTCTGTCTCCACAGTCACAGTGTGGGGGTTGTTGCTTCAGGCATGGAGATTGCCTAGTATCTTCCAGGGTGGTGGGTGTTCTCGGTGTCCACGTTGCCTGGGTCTGGGTCATCTCCACTGTAGTGGAGGGAGGTGAGGGGAGCCTGGATCAGGAGCTCTCAGGTCCGCTTCCTCGTTACTTGGCCGCTAGAACCATTCTGTGCTGTTTGACAGCTCCTAGGCTCCTGCTACCAGGCTCTGCAGCAATGGGGGTGGGGAAAGAAGCTGGCTTCTCCAGAAAGATGCTGTTTCTGCTGCTCAGACCCTCCAGCAAAGATACTGCCTCTACCAGCCTTACCCTCTGTCAGGCCATAGTTTGAGGGCTGCAGCCTGCATAGACTGCTTCAACACTACTGCATTAGATGGGGTCGTGATGGGTGCAAACTGCCCAGTCCTTCCCCCGTCCCATCTCCCTTACTTGTTCCAATACTCCCATGTTCAGATTTACCAGCGTGTGGATCTCTCAGGTGTATTTGTGTGTTGAGCAGAGGAAACTTTGTTGGATTATAGTTGTCCAACTGGTTGTGAATTTAAGGAGAAATTTAAGGGATCTTCTCACTCCACCAGGATACATAGTAGTATTTTAAGTGTTGACAGTAATAGAAGGATCTCGAAACTAATTTTTTAGAACTTCAAAGTACTGTTTTAGAGAAACATTAATATTTATTTTAAATTCTAACTTGAAATAAATGAGTAAACTTTATATACTATTAGAAGAGTATGCTAATTGTCAGCGTGAATGCCTTGATTTTTTCCTTGTTAAGACTAATTTAAAAAGGCTATCAACAGTGCCATTTATTATCAGTAAGTTAATGAATACTTTTATGTTTCAAGTACCTTGCTAAGTCATTTTTCTACATTAATTTAGTCCCAGTAACTATATAAATGTCAAGTTTCCCTTTGTATTATTAAAGAAATATTAATATGGTTTAATATTTTGAGGACCTGTTAATTAATGTCAAAAGGAAGCCAATATAAATTACCTATTACTTTTATAATGAATGTGCTAAACATCCGCAGAGCTTTGTTGAATATGGAAGGAACATTTGAACAGCAGAGGGTGCAATTGGACCTTTAGTTCTGTGTTTTAGCCCTTAGAAATTAGTAGCTGAGAGAAAAACTTGAAGAATGTACTGTTTGCTAAAACTGTAGACTACTTATGGAAGTATATTTAAAATAAGTCATGTAAAGAAGTGTAAATTTCACAATCATATAATATTTTTTAAACTTGTACTTAAAAATGACAAATTTAAATCTCAATTAGCATTTTCTAAAAAGATATTTTTAACTGAAAAAATAAGGACTATGTTTTCTATGTATAGAAAAGGGTACATATTTCAATGAGATATTTTTTCTTATGAAGTTGAATTACTCTTAATCTTACATATTTTTTTCCTCATAGGAAATATTGCTTCTAAGAGGATTATGTACATTGATAACTGCAACTTGAGACTCCTTTTTCTTAAGAGGAAAAGATATAAATAAGAACCACAGGTGATACATAGTGCAATATCAAGAGAATTTTTACATTCAAATAGCTAAAACACTCGGTTTTTATTAAAGATCCAAAACTTTGAGGCAGTTGCAAATCAGAAACATAGATTTCCATTTAGACTCAGAAGCAGAATTACATTATTACAGCATAAAGTTTCATTTATAGAGATTTGGGGGGTATATGTGTGCAGACCTTTGAATCTTTATCTCCAAATTTGACTCTCTTCCATAGGTGGCATTTCCTTTTATTTTTTTCATAGGAAAAGTTTCGACTTGGGTTTTTGTAAGTTTCACAAAAGTTACCTTTCACAAAAATTTGTGTTTAAGTACAGTGAATTTGAGAATTTAGGAAAGAAACCTAACTGACTTTTTGAAATTATAGGAAACGTGTATCTGAGAAATATTCCTTTTTGTGCCTTAGCAAAGTATACAACCCTGTCTTTGATTTCATTGCACAGCTATTTAACATTTAGATTATGGCTAACTCCCAAAGGTTGGTACTTCGTGTCCAGTTAACTGTAGTATTAAGCTTACGGTTTTGTTTGAAGGGCCTATTCTGATATTCTATAGAAAGAACAAGAAAAAGGAAAAGGATATCTACTTTAGGAATTAAAGAATTGTATTAAAAGTGCTTTTGGAGATAAATTTGCTTTTTGAATGTTTTGATCTGAATTTGCAAAGCTACTGTAACTGAAGAGATCAGGTAGGACACAAGTACCGACTGGTTAACAATTACGGGTATAATTATGAGTGCCTTGTTTAAAAGCATTTGCTTTCAAAATAATATGTAATGACATGAATAATCTTTAAAAATGTGTTGAGAAGAACTATTAAAAACAGGCCAATTCCACCAAGAACGGTCAGCTTTTTTAAGGGATAGCTAGAACGTGTGAAGAAACAAAAGAAATCTCAGAATTACTGTTTCTATTAGATGCTGCCAGTGTCATATGAAAGAGCAGTGAACCTTGAAGGCAATTATTATAAGGCTAAAAGTAAGAAAGATTCTGAGAGTATGGCAAGTTAAAAGTTCATTGAAAGAGTGGATTGTCTAGATGTAATCTGAAAAGGTGGATGAGCATCAAGAAATGTTATTTCCTAGAAATATTTCTAGGTAACAGATTGAAAACACAGTTATCGTTGGTCTGAAATAGGCAACAGTGTTTTTCAGAGTGCCATCTATGTTGGTGGTGGTGGTGGTGTTTTTTCACCAGAAGACCAACACGTTTTTAAATTAAGCCTGTGATATATGTGATTGATTACATATACAAAGAACAGGCAGAATGACAGAGAGCCTAATCATCAATTTTCAGAAAGATCAGCATATTTTTTATGTCACCCTTGGTATCATGTTGCAGAGAAATTCATTACCTGTATTGACTTGTAGCCTGTATTTAACACATAACTCAGGCTAATTTTGTTATAACATTTTAGTCCCAAAGGTTTTACCTAAGATGATCGTTTTGAGGGGTTAGATCCACATTTGAACTACGTGCCCAAGGGCAACAGATGTCACAAAAATATTTCCAAGAAAATCAGTGCTGTTTAAAACCTAGTCAAAACTGTGACTTGCAGGTGTCCTCACTGAGACCTGTGATATGGGGTAGCAGCCCTGTAAAGGTAATCATGCTGAAGTTTTTGGGACTTGTGATGCATGTTTTTATGAGTGGCACCTAAGTGAGGGGTGCCAATTCTGAGACCTATCTCCATGTTGCATCTAAAGATACTTAGTTCAGCTTGTTCATGGATCACTTGATGGAGAAGGGTGAGAAAGGAACCATTTTTCTGCCTGTTTACTGATAGCGATGTGCTGAGATATTAAATGTTTCTTGAATTCATTCATTTAGACCTACTTTTATCCATTTGGCGAACTCAACCAATTATAGGGAGGGCCTATTTTTTCTAGGTGTTGGTGGACAAAATAGACATTGTTTCTTGTTTTCTTGGAGTTTACAGTCTAACAGAGAAGAACTATTTAACAAATATCCTTGCAAGTAATATGTAATTATAAAAGTAAGTGCTGCTTTAAGGGAAAACATCCTGGGTATGATTCAGAAGGGTTATCAGAAGAAGTGACATTTTGGAGGGAGAACTGAAGAATGAGTTCATTAAGGTAATGGCTGAAAAGATGAAAGGATGGTGATGGGGAAGTGATAGGCTTGGGATTTGAATGTAGTGAAAGGGGTGAGGAGAGGGGTTTTATGGACAGAAAGAGTAGCAACAGTGAAAAAGCACTGAAAGTTAAAATCGACTGGGGCCTGAAGACTTTAAAGGACTAAAAGGTCAGTCTGCCGATTTCAGTCCCATGGTAATTTTCCTTTGAATTTTTTTTTTTAACCTGAGCAGCAGTCATGTGACCGAGCTTAATTTTAAAGAGAGGAACTATGATGATGAGTCAAATGGCAATGTTAGTCCTTTCTCTAAGCACCAAATTTGTCGTGTGTTCATGGTTTTCTGTCACGTCATTGGCTGTGGTCACAGGCTGGGTAAATTGCGGTTTTAAAGGAGAGATACTGCTGGTTGGCAGGACTTTGGTGGGACTGGCAGTATGTGGTCTTGTGCGTGATATTGCTGTGTATGTAAATAACTGATAAAGAGTTTCACAAGTGGGGTAGGTGCTTGTAGTTTGTAATGAATCGTTTGTAAATGATTGAGTCATAAATACTCAGTTTCAACACAAAGTATTGGATGAAAGTCTAGTTGTTTAAATCAACTGTGAATATTTACTAGGTATTCATTTTAGAGATTCATAATACATATTGGAAAATAAAAAGTTCTGAGAAATAATGCAGAAAGAGATCTGTTTTATTAAACATTTCCTAGTATCTGCCAAACACTTTTGACCATGGAATCTTCTGTTGTTACACTAATCAGCATTTTAAGAAACTAGTGTTTTATAGTTCACACTTCGATGAAACATTGCATTGTAGTATATGTTTTGGCTGAGAGCTGTCATTTAGAGTTACTGCGTTGCTGGCAAAGCTGTTCTTTGACCACTGAGTTTGGCTGTTGCACCAGCCATAACCCTATGCTTTTTTTTTCTCTTGTGTATTTGTCTTTTTTTCATCCATTTTTTCAATTTCTCACAGTTGGATATTTCATGATTCCAGAATATGAAAATTATGCAATGTGTTCATGTTGATAATTTGCTTTGTAGCTATACATAATAGTGATTAAAGGAACATAAACTTAGAATATTAAAATACAAAATTATTTAAAGGAAATATTAATGTAGTAGAAATCGAAATGCTTTGTTAATGCATTTTGAAATACATCTTTATGTTTATTCTTTTGCCAATTTTGTAGAGTACTTCCATTAGAAAATATTAAAAAAATAGTTACCTTTTGGCATATTCTAAAGCTTTTATATCTTAAAAATGTCAAATGCTTGAAGATAAGTTACCTGATTTTAGGGAATCAAGCCAATATCACCATTTGAATCAGAGTCAAGCAAGCATCACCGTTTGAATCCTGAGAGAGTTCTATGTGAGATTTAGGGTGTTATGTTTTGATTCCTATGAGTTGGAGACAAATATTCTCTGTATTGGCAATGATTGTTTTTCATATTTTAAGGGCCTTTAAAACCCTGTAATGTGAGGAAACTTGAGCTGCTGTATGTAATGAGAGGAAAAAGTGAGCTAGATGGTTTACCGTTCCCCACTTAGATCTTCGTCAATAAGGTGTGATACAAGAGTTGGGATCCACCCATCGCATGGGCCCATGTGTACCCTGACATAAATGAAGGTTGATTGGAAGCGCACACACCCACACCCCTTCATGTAGATCCCCATAGTAGCAATGAAAGTTCCACATGGTTCAAATATAAGGAGAGGCATAACGGACTATTGGGGCATTTCAAAGACCTTTTCCTCTGTTTTGTTCTCTGCAGCAAATTAAAGCATTCTGAATTGGCTTTAATAGCTATTAATTACTAAGAGATATGACATTGGATTTGCATGTGAACCAAATCAGAAATAATAAAATACCAAGCGAAGGAATAATATAACTTTAAAAACACTATGCCGAGAATTGGGAGACTGGGCTTCTAAACTTTCCTCTGCCTTGCTCTTTAAGGTTTCTTAAATCTGAAATTAGGATGTTGAATCACGTAGTCGCTGTGGTCGATCCTGCCTCAAAATGTTGTGATATCCATTATGAGTAAATAATAAGGACACCTTTGCTTTTTCTTCCCCCAGGAGGTGGGAAAGGGTAGGGTACCAAACCATGGCAAATGTTGCTACCAGTCCTTTAATACTCTATGTTTGGGAGTGCCGTGAGAGTAGCATAAAGAAGATTAAATAACGGAGTGCATGTGGAGATGCTATGACATTAGTTAAATGTCAGCTCTGTGACTGCCAAGAGAATGTAAGTTGCTATGTACTGATAGATGGTCTGAGCGGTGGAAATTACAAAGCGAAAATAAGTGATTTTCACTGGGTTCTCTATGTTCCTAACAGCAGCAATTGCTTTTAATACTCCACAAATAAATGTTTTGAAAATCTCTCTGTAATTTTTTTCCACTTAAAATTTGTATTAACATAGATGCTTTTCTAAAGAAGCTACATGGTTAGAATTTTGGCTGTACTATCATCTACGGAAAATTTAGACGAATTTTCCATAACTTCCTAAATGAACTCTGATCTTTGAGTACAAACATTCTTGAATAATGCAGTGACTCAAGACAAACACGAAATATTCTCTCTAATACCAAAAAAGTGTGAAAGTCCTCCTATTTTATGTTTATTTATATGGGGCATTAAAACCATATGATGTTTGATACATTGCTGTTTTGGCAACTTATCTATTACATAGGTGTTTGTATGTATGTCTTTTAAGTTTAAATGTGAACCACTAATATTTAAAGTATTCTTACCTACCAGATAAATGTCTGTACTTTGATATATGAATTTTATAAAATTCAGTCTGGACAAGGAAGAAATTATTGAAATTTTCCTTAAAACGTGTATCGTGCAAAGTGGATGATAATCTAACAGTTAGTTTCAAATGCATAGCAAGTGTGCGCATCTCATGGGCCCCAGCCTGAGGCTCTACTGATACTCGCAGGGTATCGCCTTCATAAACATCAGGTACCATGTCTTGACCCTAGAATGATATTCATTGTTTTACCACCCTACTGCTTCTTTGTCCTTTGTTTGAAATAGATTTCTGGATTTCCATCTCATGATTATTCTATAAAAGTCACAATATCAAGAGTTAACTCAATTTTATCTTCAGTGATATTTACTTGTCTATTAAGTTAATGAGCATGAAGATCTCTGTGTGTTTCCCTACTTAGCTTTTATCCATACAACTTCCCCTGTCTTCCAAGCCTCTGACATTCACACAGTATAAATGTCTTGCCATGTTTCTTTTGCCCAATTCATTCATTTTACTTACTGATAAAAATCCAATTTACTCAATATTCCATTTTATTGTTTCTTATATCCTCAGTACTTTCCCACCTTTCTAATTTTTTAAGTTCACTACCAAAATATAGTTTCATTTTTCACTTTCAATTTTAATTACAAAACATGTAGGAGAAAATGGTAAGTTATATCATCTGTTAAAAGCTATTTAATATAAAAGCAACAACAAGAGATAATTGACTCCAGAGCGATTCTCCCATAAGCCACACAATATCAAATCCATTTTCAAAAACAAAATTACTTTTGCAAATGTTTTTGAATATTTCGTGGAAAATACTGATGCATTAACTAAGGGAATAATGTGCTTTAACATACTGGACAATTCACTGAAATGGAACTGAGAAACTGTAATTTATTAATGATATTCAGAGATATTATGATGTTCCTACTCATGTATGTATTCACTGGGCTTAAAATGCAGTAAAATAATATTTTGTGAAAAAATTTTTTTAAATTCCATTTTATGCATTTAAAATTTTTCCATTCATGAAAAAAACCACAGAAAACCTAATACTTTTCTTTTTAGAAACCCTTTATTTCTTCTGCTCTTTGGAAGCCAGAAGCCTACTAACAGCACAAAGACATGTTCTCTTTGTGAGCTAGTGCGTGGAGCTTTTTGAGCACTAGTTCAGGCTGAGGCCCAACAATAACTTACCATGATCTGAAGCTGTGGACGACAAGAATTCATTTCAACTGATATTAGGCATGACACTAATTTGGTATTAAACTCTAAGCACATTAGCAATTATAGTACAATGCACTATTACTTTCCAAGTCTCTGCAGTAAGTTTTTCATCATTAGTGGTTTATGTATTTTTTTTCTTTTCCATGCAGAATATATCATGCAGAATGTATCATGCAGAAAGTATGACTTCAAAATGGCCCAACCATTAGAATTTTTACTTATATTTATTTAAATATGCATTCCTGATGGCTGACTCTATCTATAAAACACAGTCATAAGAATATTATAATTCTATAATAGTTAAACAAATAGGTGCTTGAAACATCATACTTAATCTGTAGGAAGACAATGTATGTATATTCCAGATTTCTATAACAATGAACCAAAGGAGAACCTTGAATCCTTGTCTGACTCATCAAAGTGTAATTAAAATTCTATTGTCTGATTCATTCTCCTTTACAGTCCAAAGACAATTACTGTGGTATATGATTAGGCTTTGGAATAGGATGATTGCTTTCCTAAAATATATTTACACAAGCAAATGTGTAAATAGATTGTAATGTGCCTAAAATAATAGATATTATTGTTATATATATTCCTTGGCTTTACTTTTCTATCAGTAGCTTTGAAAGCAAAATTTGAAAGTATTTATAAAATGGGCTCAGCAATCCTGAATTAATTAGGGTGATCAACTGTCCTAGTTTGTCCAGGACCATGGGGTACCTCTGACTTCAGTTTTAAAACCGGGACAGTCCCAAGCAATTTTAGTATTAAAACCAGGACAACCTCAGGCAAATGGCTACAGATGGTCGTCCTAGACCCTGATGACATGGTACTGGAGTGAAGACAGTTTTAGAAAAAGAAACTTTTAAAAAATCTTTTTCCTGCTCTTTCAGGATTTTCCAAATTTCTCCTCTTTCCACTTCCCCAGCCCCACAGACAGGCTAGTTAATGTTAAGTACACTCCTACCTCTCTGGATCCAGAACAAGACAGGAACAACTGGTGGAATTCCTGAAGGAGACAGTGAGGGATGGGGATAAGGGATTGAGCTCTGCATCCAATAGTCTGGATTTGAATCCAGCTTTTGCCATTTATTAGGTGGGTGATTTTTGTGCCGCTGTTTTCTCAAAAGTAAATGGAAGTAATAATAATGTCCAATTAGTAGTGTGACGTGAACAGTGCTGGCCATGTATTAAGAGTTCAAGGAAGTTAGTTACTTTTATTGTGATCTTGATTAGGATTAGCAATTTAGAACAAACCAGTATGTCTTCCAGTAACAGTAACTTTCATATTGAGATTCTTAGGGGTAATTGTCACTGCTACCAATTTTCTGTGAGGAGTGGCTTCCATCGCCCAAAAAGCTTAGCTCTGGTTTTTGGTTTGTTAGTTTGTTTCTTGCAATTCAAAATATGTACATGAAATGGCAGAAGAAAATCTCAAACTTAGCACTGTTCTAGGAGTTGTTGCATCAGTGGCAGCGGCAACTAGGTGACAAAATTATCGCAGTTCCTTTCAGGCAAATTATATTATATTTAAAACAGATGTTATTGTTTTAATACCTAGTATTATGATATAGTTGCTATATTGAAAACTTTATTAAATGATTCTGAGATTTTTATTAAAGCAGGCATATAATACTTATTCTCATTTATGAGGGCTGGGTGCAAAATTGAAGAACATCAACATGCCACAGGATGGCCTGGCAACTGTCAGAACTTGGCTTCTGTTACAGTGATGACCAAGAGAGACTGCTGAAAAGAAGACTGTAAGTTGACTGTGGAATTCTAGAGTACGAGCTCGGTTTCTTCAAAATTGCATCGTTCTGAGTTTTAGCATCTAACATCAAGACTTCATCCAGATGGGCAGTGGGAGAGCTCAGGATGTGTCATTTCACTCCACTCCAGATTTGTGGCAGCCACTTCTAAATGAGCAGAAATTAGACTTGTGCCTGATCTTTGATCTTAAAATTTAGCTAATTAAGTTTACTGTGAGACACACAGTAAAATTTGTCTGTTGAAATTTAACTGCAGGTCCTTGGTTTTTCACATAAAATTTAATCCTAGCATTTGCCAGATATGATGAAAAAGGTGTTTAAGAAAATATTGAAATCACACAAAAGGTTACGATGGAAAATCAGGTCCCTCGAGTCCTAAACAACTAGTTAAGAACATGATTGAAAAACTTAATTAAAATATTTATTTTGACTTCAAGAACAGGAGAGAATAGCCAAGAATTCTGGATTTTGCATTTGTAATTATTAAATAGTTAAGGGAAAATTATTTTTTTCATAATATCAGCTAATAAAACCAAATTATGTTCTTAAACCTTGAACATCTTTTTTTTTAAGAGTTTTAAAATTTGTTTCATTATTTTTAGACAGAGAGGAAGGGAGGGAGAAAGAGAGGGAGAGAAACATCAGTGTGTGGTTGCCTCTCATGTGCCCCCTACTGGGGACCTAGCTCACAACCCAGGCATGTGCCTCAACTGGGAATCAAACGGATGACCCTTTGGTTCGCACGCTGACACTCAATCCACTGAGCTATACCAGCTGGGGCTTGAACATCTTTTAAAGTGTAAGTCAACTGCAGTAGTCATTTCTTCTTGGCTGTTTACATTTTTTTTTTTTTGCATTTATTACAACAGATTCCTGACTTTCAATATGGGATTCATCATGAAATATCTTTTGTATCATAAGATTTCCATTTAAGATGAAAATGCCACATGGATATATACCTTTCGGTTGCATGTAGATGTGATAGCTTAAATAGTGAAAAATATTACATAACTTAGTATAAAAAAACCCCTCACTTTTGTTCAAAAACACCTCAATATTTTTTGGTTGAAGTGTAATTTGGGGGGAGAAAAAAGGCTTTCATTTCTATTTTCATTTGTACATGTAGATAGGCTTTCTACAAATGAAGAAGATTCTTCTCTACTTTGTGTTGCTCAGAAACGTCAAGTAACCCCATTTAAACCTCAAATGAACCTTCAAATATAATCCTACTTAGCAGTTGTATAATGATATTCCTTCTACAATGTTTCTGATATATTTTTAGACATAAGCTCTTGGCCTCATGGACCCCTCTAATAGATTGATAGGAAAAAGTCATTTAGTTTAAAACATTTTCCCATGGAATTAAAGAATTCCCATAGTTAGAAAGATAAAAATTTGGCCTTTTGCCTGGGAAAAAGAAAATATCACAGAAGCTCTTTTAGAATAGTGTCAGTTATGCAAAACTGTAGTACTTCTGCTTGGTTTAGTTTTAATTAAGACAACAATAGTTCAGAACTATTATTTCCTGCTATCAATATTTGTAAGTTATTCACGTTTTGTGCATTAGACATGAAAATATTTTGGGAATTACCTGTATTGTATATTACATGTCTGTGTTGGAAAACAGAAAAATTAAGTGTTTTATGTCATCTGTACTAAGAGAATTGGATCATAATCCGTGTGGAAGAATGTTTAGGATTATATATCCTTTGCCATTTACAGCTCTTTAAATCACCTTAAATCAAAGAGTTTGCTAACTTACTGTTTGCTAGCCCCCTCCCTCCCTCCTCCCTTCCTCCCCCTTCCCTCCCTCCCTCCCTCTCTTCCTTCCTTCCTCCCTCTCTCCCTCTTTTCTTAGCTTAGATAGAAAAAAACTGTGTATTCAAAAGTAAAAGTAAACAAGGTTTGTTTGTTTTTTTTTTTTGAGACTAATATGTGTATCCTTGGCTAAATTTAGATTCCAGCGAATAGTTCTGGATTGCAATTCAGTTTTAAACAATTACTTATTTACTTTGTTTTAGTGTTAAGGAATAGCCAAATAGAGCATTGAGGTTTATATCACTCAGTGCCTAGGAATAGTAATTAGAGGGATGCTAATAAAGGCAATATAAAATTCGATGAGTTGGTGAAGATTTAGATAAATATTAGAAATTACGCAAGTATTAAGTAAATATTTGGAGATTCTAAACATGTGTTCCAATGATGGCAGAATTACCCTTAGATAGAAAGGATGCTATTTAATTGTCATCAGTTTAGGAAATATCAAGTAGGCAGGGATAGGGGTGGGAGTGGGTGCGGGCACGGTGGAATAGCCCCCTTCTCTTAATGACTTCCCTCTTTGTCAAAGTTTGTGTCATGCTATTCAAGTGGGAGGGTACAGACCTGACAGCTTGGTTGTCAGGGAAGTAATATTTTTAAAGGTATGGTTCAAGTTTAGGATGAACTTTTTGGAGCTCAGCAATGACTTTTCTTATCCAAAAACAATTCTGTAGACACTAGCTCAGGTAAGAGGAGAGTGGAGAAGCTGAGTGGCCTTTTAGGACCCAAACTCATTTGGCCTTTGCATTAAAGAGTTCATTAACCTGAGTTTCTTAGAAAGGGGAGCAATTAGCAGGAGCAGACAAAGGAGAGTGGCAACGCTTAGGGGAAAAAGTCAGAAGAACCCCTCCACCTTCCCTTCCCCCAAGGCACCTGGATGTTCTGGAGATCCCTCCCAGGCACAGAATGGCTCTCGTTTCCTGAGGGGCAAGTTTCTTTTCAAGCGTTAGCCACCTGTGTCCTGCGCTTCTGATAGGAAAGGTGGCTTTGGAGAAATGAGAGTTCACACACAAAGCTGGGGAGCTTTTCTTGGTGAGGCTGGGGGTCAAAATACCACCAGAACTCAGAGCTCTTAAGATGCAGAGCGCGCTCTCCCTTCCTACGTGGCCAGGATTGTAGCCTGTCGTCCTCAAGGCTGTTCTGCTCTGGAGCCAGCGGACATCTCCCCAATTTGCGCGGGTCCTTGCTGTCCTTTCCCTTTGACCTCCCCACCCCCAAAGTGGCACTCCCGCCTCGCTCCGCCTGCACATCCTCTAGCATCGCCCCAGAGGGTTATCAGGCTCCCCACACTCACCACTGGCTTCCTCTGGCGCCCAGCGCAAGTGACCCGGGCAGACCAACCGCTGCCTGGGAGCCTCATCCACGTCCACTTCTCTTGCTCCCTTACCACCACGCCCCTGGCTCTTCGACCCCCTCTGCCTCCCCTGTGGCGCCCACCTCGTCTCAGGTTTGAACCCGGGTTGGACCTGCGATTTTGCTCATCCCCGCACTCAGCCTCTCCATCAGCCCCAAGAAGTGAAATCTGCACTGAAACTCTGGGTGTCTTGAGCCGGTGGACTGGGCATGCTCAGAAGCCAGGGCTGGCTTTGGTCTCAAGTAGGAAGCTTTTGCACTCGAGAGGCAGCGGCGACTTTGGGGAAAGTTGATCAGAGAGGGGAGGAAGCCCCAAGACGTGGAGCAGCGTCTGGAAGGAACCCCTGGCAGCCCGAAGGAGCATGGGCACCCTGCGGGATTTACAGTATGCGCTCCAGGAGAAGATCGAGGAGCTGAGGCAGCGGGATGCTCTCATCGACGAGCTGGAGCTGGAGTTGGATCAGAAGGACGAACTGATCCAGAAGCTGCAGAATGAGCTGGACAAGTACCGCTCGGTGATCCGGCCGGCCACCCAGCAGGCGCAGAAGCAGAGCGCGAGCACCTTGCAGGGAGAGCCGCGCACCAAGCGGCAGGCGATCTCCGCTGAGCCCACAGCCTTCGACATCCAGGATCTCAGCCATGTGACCCTGCCCTTCTACCCCAAGAGCCCACAGTAAGCAGGGGTTACGCTCCGGGGCCATGTGGCACCCTGTCGGTGGGGAGCTGCGGGTCTCTGTATTGTCTGTCAGCCCCCGCCCTCCCGCTTGCAGTGTCTGTCCTCATCCTCAGAAATGTTTCATTTTAACGGGCACA
Organism: Mormoops blainvillei; assembly: GCA_004026545.1. NCBI lineage: Eukaryota > Metazoa > Chordata > Mammalia > Chiroptera > Mormoopidae > Mormoops > Mormoops blainvillei. Next base: position 92,938 of record PVJD01001721.1, on the reverse strand, counting down.
ACTTGCGGGGTTGTGCACGTTTCTAGAGCCAGACTCACTGCACCTACGTTGCCTTCGTGTCTTTGTCAGATGTCAAGCTATTTTTAAAAATATATACATATACATTCATATATGACACCTCTTGTACACAGAGTTTGAATGCTTCCCAGGTGTGTGCCCAGCTGTGTGCATGTGAGTGAGTATGAGAAGCTGAATAAAAAGCCCCATCTCCTTGGCAAAGCTGCCGGGCGTACAATCCTGAATGCAGGCTCATCAGACTTGAAATGAAATGCGTCTGATATCACCCTTACTTTCCATGCTTTCGTGGCTCTCCCTGGTTTCTGTACATGCTGGCAGTTCAAGCCAGTACCCTTCAAACCTGATGATCTATCATCATCAAAGTGTCAAAAATAAGCAAATGCGCATATAAAAGGGACGATTTTTTGATTTCCTGAGTTGGATGACATTTGCAGTCCACAAATGGAAGCCTAATCTGTTGATTTCTTTAAAATCTTTTCATAACATCTCAGGGAGAATATTGCTTCTTTTCCTTAAGGAATTTGCATGATGTTACTAATGGGGCACCTCTTTCTCCCAAGGGGTTGCATGTTTCCAGAATCAAATACAAAGCAGTACACTACCTGTATTGACAATGTAGACACACTGTTTGCCTTACTTCTGGATTCTGATGCAACCGCTCTGGTATTGTTCTAGCATTTTGGAGAACTATGTAGTTCTGATGTCAGTGGCCTTCACCACTTGGGTGGGAACATTGAAGGAAACTTGTTATACACCATTCAACTCAGAGTTCTTATGGAGCATAAAGTGATAAGAACTTAAGGTTAATATAGAATGAGCACCTGAATGAATGGTATTTTCAATTAATAGATAATGACATAGTTGATAAAATGAAGGATTTGGACACTCTATTCCTAACTACATCACATTGGCTGGATAATGTGTTACATAATAATCCAAGGTCCCTTGGAACTCTTTACTTTGTAAACACAAGGAACTAATATGAGGAGAAAGAGTAAATGCTCGATTATTTTCATTTCTATTTACTGTATTTGGGGAAGCTCGAGAGTATGTGTTAATTGCACTTTTGAAAACTTAGAGTTGCACCTATACTTCTGGTTCCCATAGAGTATGTGCTGTTACTCATGCAGGTTTAGCTTTATGAGTGTTTATTCTGAGAGGGTGATGAAGAGACAGTAAGAATAAACATTTCTGATATTCTGACTACACCAAATTGCCCTAATAGTTTAGTAGACTTAGATATGCCTTAGAAATCGGAATGGCCTGTATCCACTTCAACTTTCTCTGCTAAATTAATTTGCAGTCCTGACATGCTTGTCTGTTTTAACTAACCAGGTACATGGCCCTCCCTCCTGGGCCAAGTTTCACATAATGAAAAAAATAACTCAAATACAGTTCTCTGCACCGTTAAGCATTCCATAGGACCTCATTTTAGTATTTACAGGACTTTACCGTAACACAGAGCAAACTCCACTTTTATAAAAAGACCATTTTTAATAGTTTTTTAAATGAAGCATGATCCAGCTAGCTGATAACTCCAGTTAAATATCATATCAGACAAGATCTAAAGGAATATCGGCAGTAAGGAATAAGCTAAAGTTTTAGAAACCTTTTACTGCTTCTCATGAAGAATGACTAGATTTTTTAAAGCCCATGGTGGGAAATGAAATGAGTGTGGCAAATAATTCTGTTATAATAAACATTTTACCTATTGAACAATGCCGTGCGTTTTGATATTTATTTAATAACTTGTGCTTTAAAGAAGTCAGCTACTAAGGTATCACCATGATGGTTTTGGTGATTCTGAGCATTACATTGAAGAAAATGATAGCATGTCTTCCAAGCTTAAATAATTTTGGAAAAACATCTGTTCTTTTTTCACACTTACATGAAGACAACTAGACTAAAATCGGCTTAAGTGGTACAGTGTACCTCTCAAGAGAAAGAGAAGTATATTGTATGCAGAATGATTATTGTTATGTCATTTGAATAATCGTACAAGGTAGCTCCACAAGGAATTAGGAAGACTTGCCAAACTGAAGAACATGTGTTTGAATTTCAGTTTATTTCATGATAGTTTGATTATACAGACTTACTGTCAACAAGTGTTTGTCTTCATATTTCATCTTTTGTTAAGCTTAAATTTAGTCATCTTTCTTAAACTTACACACAGTTTATAATGAGTTCAAGTTAAAATGAAACCATCTAAATAGCATAAAATTGATTTTTCATGTTATTTTTCTATTTTCTTTCCATTAGATATAGTTAACTGTTCTACTCAATTATCTGATGAATAAAAATATGTTTGTTTACTCTTCGCTTACTGAGGTTGCCTTCTGAGGATAATTTTTGAAACTTCTGTTTTTAGTGATTTTTGATCCTTTAAAAATAATGTAAAATGAAAATTAACTTGCTTACTTTTGGTTTGACATTTTCCCCATTAAAGTGGGAAATGGAGGGAAGACTCGTTCAGATTCCAGCAGATAGCCAGGACCCTCCTGCTGTACCTGTGAGGTGGGGAGAGCATTTCTTATTTGTCTCTTTAACACCTGTATAGAAACAGCCTTTAAGCACTTTTTCTATTATGAATGTGAAGCAAAGAGTTGATATAGCAAATTGGAATCTGTATTTCCACTGCTACCAAATAACTACTTGAGAGAGTAAAGCTACTGGTCTATATATTTTGAAATAAATTAAGAAAAATAGCCATAATGGATTAGCACATTCCATATCTGCTATTATGGTCTAAACCCTTTACCTATGGTAAATACTCTCAAAGCCTTTTTGTTTTCCTGTCACAGGGTCCCATGTCTTCTCAGTTGGGTTCTATAGACTTGAGTTCTTTTCAAAAGTTGTGTCTCTGTATTCTTATTAAGCTGTTGCTTTTCATCAAAGAGGTAGCTGTGTTTCAGAAAATAATGACATTTTGTTATATTTCACTGTTTGATTGTGAAGTACTTTGGAAGGGCTGAGGATAAAAAGAAATATTTTCTTATTTTTAGGGAGGCATTCATTTTAACAAGATCTTCTATGAGCTTTTAAACCTCGACACTAGTACATCTCAAGAGAAATGGAATTCTCCTATAGGCTGTATGTTAAACTTTGTAGGAAGTTGAGAGAATTCTAGCATTTTAGTGTCATAATAGATGGCATAATATTAAAGCATAGATTTCTTCAATGGCAGCAATTAAATTTCAAGTGCACCCTACAGCTCAGTTCAATACTTTCATAGGATGTGTGTCATGTACAAGCTGTCATCAGGCATTAGAGGTGAGAGATATATAAATTGTACCATCGAGGAGTTAACAAAGGGTTAACAATACTGCACACATAAATATTCTAGAAAGCAGACTAAGGCAAGTCACAGAGGAGACACTTAAGACCGTTAGCAAATTGAGCCCATTTAATTTTATGGTATCAGAAACTCTTGTGGAAATGGAGATATTTAAAGTAAATACATATTCGGAGGATGGCCACAATTTAGTGATGATGAGATGGGAGGGTGGGGTGGGGATGGAGAGGGCCATCAGCAAGGGGACAAGCAGCAAAAGGAAACAGAGGTTATATCTGGAGAATAACGGCAACTAGTGGCTGTACCAGGACACCATAGTGGGAATCGAGGAAAAGCGAATGCAGGCCGGAGAGAATGAGAATCTTAGTTTCTATTTTACAAAGTAGATAGGAGGACACTTTTGCCTGTGTTTAGAATAATCAAGAATCGTGTGGATGTGTGTGTGTGTGTGTGTGTGTGTGTGTGTGTGTTTTACCAGAGGACTAATTATTACCCATTAGTAAAGCTCTGAATCTCCTCATGTCAGTCCAATCCTCCACCCCCAACCAGTACAGTCCTGATAATAGACGTAACTATTCCAGCCAGGTAAGGGTATTCAATATAAACAATCAGCAGATGATTTAAACTCTTAAAGAAACCCAGTTCCACTCTTAATAGAAAACAAGCTCATTTTCCACTCACTTCAAACTGTTCCCATTGAAAATAATCTAATTTTATGCTACAGACTAGCATTGCAGATTCCTCACATACCTAGGCAAATGGGACATGAGAACTGAATCTGAAGTTGATTTTTTAAATTCGCTTTCTTGTTTTTGTGGAAGAGTTAAATTCCAGCTTAACGTTATTCTAATAGACTTTCCTATTTAAGCTTTTTGTTAACTTGATGTTACAGTCTGTGTGGTAAATTTGAAGTTGTGGAAGCTTTTATAAAAAATGTATGAGAGCAGATTGCTAAAACCCTATTAGGATGTTTTGAAGCACAGTCAAGGTGTGTGCCCTGCAAAGGGTCTTTGAATGAGAATACTGACAAGCCCTTAAAGAGAGTAGCTCCAGAGACTGCCTGAGAATATAAAGAACCGGTTTCCTTGCTCTATGGGGCCACATTTCCAAGCTCTAGCTAGTTGTTATTTCACTAAAGAGTTGGGCTTGGGTTCCTAATGGGAAAGGGTAGAAGAAGGCAGACGATGTTTCTGTTGTTGCTGTTTGCAGGTTATAAGGCATATGGAAACATTTTTTTTTCCCTGTCTGCCTAGCAATGGAGGGTCTCCATGGTATCCTAGCAACCAGTTCCAACACTGGGCTGCTACTCTTTCTGCCATCTCTACCATAGGTACTGCTGCCCATCCCAGGGAACCAGACCTGCTGCTAGCACTCAGACCCTCGGACTTGAACCTTCCATGCTTGGAGAGCACAAGACAAAGTGCTAAATAAATAAGTGCACGCCGCAGGCGGCACTCACCAGTATGCTCACTGGCTCATTATGCAATCACATCTGTGGCGTTTTGGATCCTGATCTGAATGGTTGAGCTGGCACTGTTGGCCGCCCCTTCCCTGACAGCCCGTGTCTGCTTCCTCGCACCCAGCCTTCTGACACGACTTCTTCTTTCCTCTCCCCATCTTCTATGACTGCTTGCCTCAGCATCTCCTTAAAATTTGTTTCCTTAGAAGTAAGGGCAGCCTGTTTGAACCCTCTAAGTTAAATTTTGTTAGAGCGGAGAAATATTCTCCCTCCGAAACTGTCATGTAAATATAAACAATAGCACAACAACTGTAGCTACACAAAACACATGCTTAACAAAAGGCAGGACTAATAATATACTTTCCAAAGTGTCTTGTTTCTGAATGGATTCCGTAATCATAGTCATCTATATAAAAGAAGCGGGAGAGTAGAGTGGGGAGAAGAGGTGTGTGTGTGGCGGGGGCGCAAAACAAGATGAGTTTCGTTAAAGCTATGCCATTATTGCAAAGAAGTTGGGGAGAAGTAACTGAGCTTTGTAAATGAGTAAACAGGCAGTAGGACTGGAACAGAAATTGCAAGTTGGAGACTACCTTTTGGATGAAGATAGCCTCAGGGAGGAGACACCCAAAGTAGAGTATATCAAAGTCTTGCCTCCTCTGGGTGTGGGATCCTTACTGGGATTTTCACAGAAAATCATTAAGATATTTCTCTTTAGGCCACTGCTTGTTTTGAAGGCCTCATACTGTTCCTTTCAAACATCCTGGAGCCTGATCCTGGGGAGTTTTCGGTGGATTGGGGCAGTCAAAGGAATGTGCAAAGCAAGTCAGTGCACCACTGTTTCTGAGAGAAAGGATCAGGATGGCACTGCCCTGCATCATCATAATGGATAACATTTACGGGAGCACTTACTCTGTGCCAGGCAGTGTTTCCTGTGCTTTCCATAGATTGTCATTTTGATCAAACAACCCTGTGAGGAAGACTGCAGAGTATCCCCATTTCATGGAACTGGGGTACAGGACACGGAAGCTCAGAGAGGCTAAGTGGCTCAAGGTCACACACTTCGTAAGAGGCTGATTCTGAATTTGAACTCGAAAGCTGTTCTCCTTTGCCATTAGGTTCTCCTGCTTCCCAAAGGAGTGTGAGGATTAGGCAATTGCACAAAAACCTAATGAATCACATATAGGCTGTTCTCTGGGGAGTGTATCTGTTCACCAGTAATTGAATGGGAAGTGAAGCACTTAGGAAGAAGTGGGAAAATAAGATAGGACAGTGGTTTCCAAATATTGCTGCACATTAAACTCATCTGGGGAGCATTTGAAAAATCCAGTGCTTAGGTTTTACCCCAAGCCAATTAAAATCAGAATTTCTGGGGGAAGAAGCCAGCCATCAGTGTTTTTTAAAGATTCCTCAGATAACTTTAGTGTGCAGCAGAATTTGGGAACCACTCTGATAAGAAGACCTTATCTGATAGATAAGGGGTGTGTGTGTGTGTGCGTGCGTGCACGCACATGTTATACAAAGGACCACTTAAAGAGCAGAATGTTTCTATTGGCTAAAACTTTTCAGCACTAAAGTCCTTCAAAAGCATATTCCCCCCCCAAATTATAGGTGTACACCTGTTAGTAAATGCTTCATTGTTTATTCTCCCAAGTGAGTAATCATTACTTTACCTAACCCACTGGTTCTCAACCTGGACTGCACATTAGAAGCTAGGCATGTCCCTCTAGGAAATGTTTAAAAATATCTTTCCTGAGGTGTCACTTCCCGAGATTCTATTTCATTGCTGTGGGATGGACCTGAGGTATAGGTAAATTGATTTAGCTCCCGAGGTGATTCTAATATGCAGGCAAGATTGAGAACCTTTTTGATAGAGTATTCAACTTCAGTTATTACAGGTTATTTGAGTTCCCATTCTTTGGGAAAGCACTGTCCTTGGTCCCTTTGTACCAATCCAAATCCCCTACTTGCAGTGGACCACTCTTTCCCACGCCCTTCTCCCCATAGCACCTGCACCTGTCCATTTTGCTTTGATCTCTGGGGTTACCTGTACAGACCTGGAGCCTGCAAGTTGTCAGCAGCCCCAGTCAATGGGTAAGTATATTTCCTCTTTCCTGCCAGCCATGAGTCCTGGCCACTGTTCAAATATGACGCATTAGAATCAGCCAACCTCCCAAGTTTGTTTTTCACTCTCACTGGGGCAGCTACCTTGTTAACCAATAGGACTGTTTCCTTGGGCCCCAGATGCTTCTATGAAATTTAAATATATGAAGGTGAGACAATGAGCCCCCTTGGAAGAGCAGTACCGGGCTTGTAGTGCCTTTCCTTCTGGTATGTGAAGGCTCTGCAGCCAGCTACAGTTTTTTTTTTTCCCTACAGATATTTTATCCTTTTAAGGCAAACAGCCTGAGATCAGGCTGAGGAGTACTTTCCAAGGAGGCTTCAGAGAAAGCAGAGGGAACACATCAAGCTCTCGGCTTCTTTTCCGGATGGTTTGGTTGGAGTGAACAGGGTTGGGCACGGCTGGCGGATGAGAGGTCTGAGATGGCACCCTCAGTCTCCGTCTCCTCAGGAAGGCTCCAGGGAGATGGGCATTTGGACCCCCATGGTCACAGCCTCCCTGCTGCCCCATTGCCAGCTCTTTGTGTCTCTTTCTTGCCTTCTTTCCCCTTACGGTGTTTAAAATTCCTCAAAAGATGTTCCTAACTATCTCTGATAGGAGCTTATTTACATCTGAATTTAATCATTATCTTCTCAGGTGAAGACCAGCCGATACAACATTTTATATAAGCGATGAAAATAGCTAATATAATGTAAATACTTTTTGATAAAAATACTCTTCTTAGAATGAGAGTCAGCGAGAAGCTCTCTCATCTCTTTCCCCCTCCTTCTAAAATATGAAAATGTATTCAGCTAACAGATAGCATGTTAGAGCAGAGTAGATATAATAAGGCTGCCCAGAGGATTGAGGGCATTAATTACGCAGGAAAGTTAATCAGAAGGAAAGTAAACACTTTTGTTATGAATCCAGCTTCATGTGGTTATTGGACCTAAATGGGAAGGATAAGAGAAATTAGCAATAATAAAGAAACATGAGCAAAAGCACGTGTTCACTTCTATGGCTTAGCTGTTCGTCAGTATGAAGGGCAAGAATTGGTGTTAGAACACTGTTTCTAAAAGTCCTGATAATCCAATATATGTAAGGATGGGCATTAGTATAGAAAAAAATCGGTGACGATTTAGTGCCAACATACACTATTTTCAGCTGCATCAAATTTTAAAAACATGTTAATTACCTTTGCCTGTCTAAAGATCATAAATGCTAATTAAACTTCACCAGCATTGCTTTCAGACAGATGCAATTTTATTGACTTTATGTAGAGGTGGAATAACTTAAGCCCAGCAAAAGCAGAAGTAATAACTTAAATTATTAATATGTGTCAAAAACAGATCTCCTAATGCTATTGACCTTCTAATGTTCAGTTTCCTCATGTCTAGACCATACCTGCTCTTTAGGAGTAGCACCGAATTCCTTTGAACATGAAATAATTATAGTATCAGCCAGTGAGTTTAATTCAGTTAATTGTATTAAATGTCAATGATGACAAATACACCTCAGTGAAGCAAAACACTTGTGCTAGTTTCTGACACAAGTGTAGCATGGCAATGTGAAGCTCTCACCAGATCTAGGCCGAGGAATAATGAGATAATGTAAGAGAAAAATATCTCTCTGCTGGATATACTGTATATCATCTTAATGGCCCAGCTCTATCAATGAATTATGTTTTTCACAGCGCTTCTAAATCTGGAGTGAGAGGAAAGAAAAAAAAGGTTATCATGACAAGAAAGAAAAATAGGAATTCTGAATTTTTTCCCTCTGGAGTTAATGCTACTGATGGATTGGAGTGCAGATCTTCCATTTCTACTGCGTCTGCAGGTGGTTGGCAAACACACTGTATAAACTAGCACGCTCCCACACTTCCGTCTTCATAAGACACACCTTGCTTAAATCACTGGTGACTGAGTAACACATTTTCTATTATGGTGAAGGCAGAAAAGACGGCCTTATATTAGACTTGTGCCAGTTTGACAGAGTGTCACCATATCCTTTACAGAGGAATATTAAACTTCTGAAAGTGACAGGTACCATTTTGCTAAGCCTGGGATGGCAACTCATTATGTCAAGTGGGATGAGAGAAAAAAATGCATTGGAATAAGCCCTGGAGTGTCCACTGCATGCGCTATAAGGCATGGAGACACTATTTGACTCATGGGCTTCATTCTAGGTCATTGCAGTCCTCTTATTCAGGAACTGTCTGAAGATACCAAAGCTCGGAAAATCAAGTCCGCAGATGCTCGGATACATAAGAGCAGTTTTTGACTGGGAGATCCACTCAGTGAATTCCCCTTTATTTTGAGTAAGTGGATTTTATTTAATAGAACTTTTTGAGTTCTGAGTTATTAGAGGAAAACCTTTTTTCCCCCTTTCCCCATAATGTATGGTATAATGCAAAATGAAAGAATTACTTAAAGTTTCTAGTCATCCATTTAATACCTTTATAAAACTGTAGTGCTGAACTCCATCATACATTTGTATGAATAATGTTCCTTGTTATAGATCTGAAAAGCTCTAGCATATTGTGAAAGGAACTGCTCAGACTTTTTGTTCGTAGTGGTAGCCTTGATTAGGAAATAGTTATTTTTCTTCAAAAATCTCATTTCAGACTTTTTGTTGTTCTTCATACAAGGAAAATATTACATGAAAATTTATAATCTGTCTTACTTTGCCTTCCAGATGTTTTATCATTACTTAGTATGGAGACCACATTCTTTTGTTGAAAAAAAGAAACAAGAGCTAAATGGTTCCTTGTTCATGTAGCGTTAGATGGCATGACACTAAATAGATATTATTTTGAAACAGTCCTCATGAAAAGGAATGGCAAATGAATAAAACAAACCACTGTGAACAGAGCATCTCTTATTAACTTTTTGTCACCTCTCTGCATACTTCATGTATTCATCTAGTCTTTGCCTTTTCTTTGCTCTGCTTAAGGCATTAACACAGTCGTTCCCCTTCTGAGTTTTGGTGGGAAATGACTAGACCCCCAAAGTGGGTTTTTTAATAAATACTAAAAGAGTGTATATGCAGTCTATGGCCTTTGAAACAATAATAATTAAAGAAAAAAACTTTCAGAAATGGCAAATTTAGGCACTTAGAAGAATTATATATGTGTGTTTGAGTATTTTTACATGTTTATGAATAACTATAAAAACTATTCCAGAAAATTCTATTTGAAGAGTATTCTATTGTTTCCATTAAAAGTTATATTCCATCTATAATATAATCGTGTTTACTTTAAGCCATCCAGAATTACCCTTCTATATCCTCAGAAATGAAGAGACCAAAAGAACTTGCACTGAAATGTTTTGGTGGAGATACCATTGCAAGGTGTGCAGAGAGGTGACTAAAGTGGAACACATGCCCAGAACCTTCATCCTAACATATCAGACACAACACTGCTCATCACAGAGGTGGCTACCTTTCTCAGGTGACCCTTTCTCTTCTCTGGCTTGTCATTTGGTACCACCACTGAAACCCTGTGCCATGTCAATCATTTATCATCACAGCAGTGCTTCATCTCCAGGATTCCTAAGGGCTACTGTCAGGGTGATGGATGGAAAATAACTCAAGTGTACATTTATTTGTCTTGGCAAGAGTGACATTCTCTGCTAGATGAACTGAGAGGTTATTAAATAATATCTAGGTGAACACTTACTAGTGAGTTTTTAAATCATCTATGGCAGGTACACGTGCCACCCCCACTCTGTTCTTCTTGACTTTCCTTACTAGATTTCAGAACTTCTTTTCGTAGTTCAATCCATTTCTTTCTTGTCATGTAAGGGAAGAACATAATATCAAAAAGGTCTCTTGCTCAAAATAGGCTCACCGTTTTGTTTTGGTTTTTTCTTCATCTTTTTCCTTCTTTCTGGACCCAGAGAAAATGTCCTTAACTTCACAGAAATCCTTTATAAAGTGAAGGCAGTAACTGTTAACATTTTTGCTGTCAATTCGTGATGATGATGATTACTAAAAACATGTATCATATTATATGCTGCATATGCTTGCTCAGAAAAAGTGCGTACCGTGATCCCATTTTTTTTGGATGCAGAAAATGAGGCACAGAGAAATTAAAGAACTTGTTCAGAATAAACAGTGGGCAAAAGCACTCAAACACAGGTCTCTGTAACTCTAGGGCCCATGCTTGTTCTCTGTGTACCATGTTGCTTAGCTGATTATCCCAACAGCTCCTTTTTTTTTTCTTAGCACAAGTCCTATTTTCCCTTCCATTTTACAATTTTGTTTCTTTTATATACTCTTGGGTAACTTTTCATATACACCTATTTTTTATTATGCATATACCCATCTACCCATGATCTCCACAGGTACATTCTCTTTTAGAGACTAGCACACCTGAGTATCACGATAGTTCTTCTGAAAATAGTACTGTATTTCTGCTATATTCAAATTGTTATCAAAAACAACTGCTCATGCCTACAGCATTTTTTGGTGTATCATACTTGTAAGTTTTCCCCATTCTGTACTTGCATATTTTGTTTTGTTTGATTAAAATTTTTAATTAGTCTGTGCTTATCCCTTTTGAATTAAATTTTCATTTTAAAATCCGTTGCTTTAGAATATATACTAAAAAGGACACTGCCTTTTCAGGAGTTCTTCCAACATGGATTGGGCCCAGTAAACCCAGCCGAGTCACATTTCCAGTTTTCAGTATCTGACTTTATCGTACTGTGTACTTTTTCTCCTTCATGTCCATCCAAGTTTGAATTTCTATATGTTGGTCATTATTTGGTTAACATTAACTTCCCCCAAAAGATAGTCAATTCCATGAAACATAAAAACAAAGCCAGTATCCTTTTTGCTCCCTGTTGCATTCTGGGAACCCAGAACAGGGCTGACACACAGCCCTTAAAAATTCTTTGTCAAAGGAAGGACAAGATGAGGCTTTTTTATTTTCTTTGCCCATGGGTGCTTCATCTTTTAAATTAAAAATATTTTTAAATGGTAAAGTTCTGTCACTGGACTCAGTAGAGCTTGGTGGCAGGTTTGGTTTGGCAGAGTGTTTTGCAAACGTTTGAACTTGAATGCCTTGGCCCACCCTTGTGAGATTCCCCATGTTCCAAAGGTTCATCCCAGCCCTTGACGCCTCCTCTCGTCTTACCAAGCTCATACCCTTTGTTTGTTTTACCTGCCTTGCCTTTGAAGATATTTGAATTATTTCACTGGAAAATCTAGGGTTACATAGTTTTGAAAAGTCTCTTTATTTTCAATAATCTATAATTCTATATTATCTTGCCATGGAAGCATACTTGTCCTCTAACTTAAATAAATACCTTGTTTCAAGCTCTGTAATATAAAACCTTATAAACTGGAAGAGCAAATGGGTTGATTACTGAGAATATAAGCATGGAATTAATGGAAATAGCTTTGGGGAAATCTTTTCGAATTTTTAATTTCTTCTACAGATGCAACCAGAAATTTCACTTAACAAAATCCTGTCAAGCTGAAAATAATAGCTGGCTAATTTTGACTATGCAAAAATTCACATAGATCTTAATTTTGTGAGATGGTAGAGACCATCAAACTCATGATAAAATATGATTTCATTTGGTGCTTGCCTTAGAATTAACCAAAATAAAGCAGGGAAAATGTAAAAGCTAATTTTTGTTTGGCATATTGTCTTTTAGCTTGTTAGAATGGAACTGGGAATACCCAGTCCCAGAAAAAAATTTTTCATCTGATCATGTGCTTCTGTGAATATCTGAGGTTATTTTCCCAGGAGGCCTCTGTGCCAGTGCAACTGTAAACTTGTATCTAGCAAAATGGGCCTTGATAACAACTTACATTCATTAGCTAGAAAACTGAATATACGGGTGATCTCATTTTTGCCTTATAATATCTGAGTGAAAAAAGGGGAACAGATCATCTCCATTTTACAGAAAAGTTTATTAAGGATCAAAGAGGTGAGGTAACACAACCCCAGTCCAGTAGCTCTCAGGTGACAGCACTGTAAATACCATAGGTCATCAGATTCACTTCATCCCCCTTTCCATACTCCATGCAGTGTCAATGCATTCACGAGATTGTCCTGAGAATCCACTGAGTCCTGTGGTCCAGCAGTGCATCTGTGGAAACCCAGCAGGAAGGCTCAGAACACAGTGTACCATGGGTAAGGGTATGAGCTCCGATTCAACTGCTGTTTTACCACCTACGAGGTGTGTCACATTGAATCTGTCTGAGCTTCAATTTTTTTCATTAAAAACAGGGATTAAAACACATTCGATGATTAGAGATCATGTTTGTGAGTCCCTCAGTGCAAGGTCCAGATATGAATAGTATAAAGAACATAAGACATGAGCTGTTGGGATTACCATTAGGTTGTCATTTTCATTGAGTTTATTACACCAGAGTTCACTATGACGGTGCTCTAGCCATCTCTCAAACAAACGGAGGAGCACGAGGTAGAAAGAGTGTCAGTAATGACAAGGTCCTGCAGCAGCGACCAATGCAACTCAACCTGGCCTGACTAGGTCTGATTCAAAGGAAGATTGACAGCAAGAACCCTGTGTGACTTCCTTGTAGGCTAACTGTGCGCGAGGAAGGGCAAGCGGAAGCCAGTGTGAAGTTCCATAACGATGCAGTTTATTTCATCAATGAGCAAGTTGTGGGCCCACAGAGAGGTTAAGAATGGAATGGCCAAGTTTGAGCTGAGATTTATGAATTTAAATTGTATTAAGAAATCGTAATGAAAATAGTTGTAGTGGTAAGTGAAGGAAAAGCTAGCCAGCTGTCTGTGCTGTCGAGACAAGAAGAATGCTTGGTGGTTCTTCTTTGCAGATGTATTTATGTGAAATGGCGATAATGCTGTCCTTAACATTCACTTTAACACTTAGGGCCATGGAACACGTAGAATTTGACCCTGCTGCTCTGGAGTACTGTGCGTTTTTAAAGACATACTACTTCAGTGATTTGATTTTTAATCCATCACAAGTATTTAGAGTAAAGTACATTTTCTGTTTCCTGAAATGTCTGCATAAAAGTTATGCACCGATATTGGATTTCTATTTGAAAACCATTCATTCTGGACATGAATATTTGCTGTCCAGGCTGAGAAACCATTAGATGCAAAATACAATCTTAGCCTATAAATACTCTCTTAATGTCTTTGATACTGCATCTCAAGATGTCTTTTCAAAAACAATATGATTGTGGGTGAGGGCAGTGATAACAGCCTTGTTTGCCTGTGCAGGAATACATTAGTGGTCTTGGACAGATTTTCAACAGCTGGGGTGATGATCTGATAATGGAAAGCTTTAGAATAAACATAAAAATACTAGTTTATTTTGAAATGTGTAGTGTATTACCAAAAAGATTTTAACAGCTCGATTGAGGTATAATTTACATACCATAAAATTCAGGGATCATACCTGTGCAGTACAATAATTTTTAGAGAATTCATGGAGTCAAACAACTATGACCATAACCCAATTTTAGAACATTTCCATTATCCCCTGAATTACCCGGAGCCAATTTGCTGTCAACCCAAACTCCACCCCTGCCCTAGGAAATCACTGACCTGCTTTCTGTCTTTATAAATTTACCGTTTCTGTACATTTCATATAAACAGGTATCTTATTTTTCAAATTATATCAACTCACTTGAAATAACTATGTAACGTCAATTTATAGTTTATTCAATGTGAAGATTGAGATTTAGAATGTTAAGATTGTATTTAGACCCAGGATATTCGTTGCTGCATTAAACATCAGATCTCATTAGTGTCAGAAGAGTTCGACCGACTGCTTTTTGTTGTTGTTGTTGTTGTTATTGTTGTTTTTGAGTAGCACAGAAAATGAGGAATTTAGTTTTGTACCTACATCCAATATGTTAGTGTGGTAATGACATGATGAACAGCAAAAACAATAATAGTAGCAGGTTTCCATTTAGGAAATGCTTACTGTGTTTAGGCATTCTACTGGGGGATTAATGTATATGTTTTTCTAATCTTCATATTAGTTCTGAAAGGTAGAGAGTGTTTCCTTCATTGCAGTGACAAACAAAAGTGAAGCAAACTCGGAAAAATGAAGTAACTTGTCAAAGTCTATGCGTTTGGCTGCTATGCTGAGAGGTACTGTGATAAGCAGACTGTGTGGCTTATCCCTTCCTACAACTTCCCATTTCTTCCTTTTTTTTTTTTCAGCACTAGGATATATCCTTGAAGTTACCCTCTCACTCGCCATTTTAGTTTCCCATGTATATTCTGCCAAAGAGCAGTGAAAGAAGAGAGCATTGGTGTGTTAAAGATAAGCACCAATCCCTGAGGTGAATATAGAATTGATTAAGGAGCTATTTGTGAAACGAGAGAGGCAAAGACAAAGGAGATATTTGAATGGTGAAATAAAGGAATGGACAAGTGTGTGTGAGAGAAATATAAGACAAAGAGGCTTGACAAGATTTGAGAGGAGGGGAGAAATTTCAGTTACCAAGATGTGCCTGAGGCAGTGATTTCATGGAGAAGGTGGATGGTTTCAATAAAACTCTCCTAGTTGTAGAACCTTTTTAAAAGGAAGAATTCTAATGGGTTATTGTGCCAGAGGGGCTGAAAATGGATGAACAAGACTAAATGATCTCTAATGCAGGTGGGCCTGCCCTCAGTGGGGCATAATTGATGTAGGCGACTGTGGCTGACTTCAGTTTCTCCAGTAAAGTCTCTGGCTGGCTGTATGCCCTAGAAGCCTTCACTCTGATGCCAGTCAGTTCTGTCTGGTGCAAAGTCTTCTGGGTTACGAGCCAACCGAGAAACTTCCCCAGTCTGTTGCTTACTCAGCAGTGAAATGAGGTGGCCCTGTTAGCTTTTTTCCTTATTGTACAAGTACCAGAAACAAGGTTTCAGTTTAAGAGAATAAAGAATAATTTTACTTTGAGAATTCACTGGGGATTGATAAAAGGGATTTCAGAGATGATTAACAATTTCATGTGTTTACAGTAAGCCACAGATTCAAGCTTTAGTCATACAAGTGGTTGGAAAACTTAAATTCCATTGCACAAATTTGAATTTTCTTAAGTAATAATAGAGGTAGTGATGCTTGTGTATGCAAACCAGTTTTGATAAATATGTACATACGAAACAACTGGGAAATTAAAATATTATAGATACACATACTGTATATAGATATTCATATGCAGAGGATTTAGAGCAGTTTCATAAAAATGTGAATGATACAACAAGATTTTCAAAACACTTCATAAGTCATTGAGCAGGTCGGTACTATTTTTATGTATTTTGTTCATTTGCAGAATACAAAACAATGCACAGCAAATAATAGATACAAAGACCTCAGTGGTTCCTTGGACTAAAAGCATCAGGGTCACTTGGAAACTTGTTAGAAGTGCAGATATTTAAGTCTCATCCCAAATCATTGAAACAGAAACCCTGTGTAAGAGCCAGCAACCTATGTTTTATCAGTCACTCTAGGTGATTCTGATGTGCCTCAAATTTGACAAACCCTGAAATAATAGGATGGGGATTTAGAACTAACTATGTCAGATGGTACCACAAACATGATTGAAGGCAGTTTATCTCAGTGCCTAGAACATTGGAGCAGGGATTCATAGTTAGGGGCCCTCTTCATGTGCATTCTGCTACTAAAGGGAATGGCCCCTTTTATTTAAGTCCTACATACCTTTTACTTACATGGAGTCTTCTCTGCCCACATCAGTCTGAAGTGATTTCTCTTTTGGAATACCTATAGGTTCGAATTCTTCTAGGTCTATTGTTTTTGTTTTTTTTGTGTGTGTTATTTTTTTGAAACTGGGGGGTAGGAAAAAATAATAATTTTCCTCCTACCTTTCTAAGTTTTTCTGGCTGGACCAATCAAATTAACATGAGTCATATTAATAGGAGAGAATGTCCAAATTTATTACATATGAATGCACAGGGGCTCCTGAAGTATTTATGACCAGAGGATAAATCATGCAGTTGAGGTTTATATTCCAACCTGGGCTTTGGAGAAGGGGGAGAGGCTGTGGCTTGGGACTTCATAGGGCAGGACAGCAATTTAGATGCAGATGGAAAAGCAAATAGGTGGTAAATAAATGTCTGCTGGCCATCTTTAACAATGGGATACAGAAAGACTTTGATCAAATGAGCCTTGCTAGATTCCTTCACATCATACCAGATGATATCTATTCCTTGCCCTGGTCTTCTATTTAATCTAAATTCTTTCGGGCAGTTAGGGGGAAGGTCAGACCTTCTTCCTGAGTCTTTCACTTCTGGAAAGCAACCAGCTTTAGATAACCAATATCCAAAAGTATATTTTGGGATGGCAAACCCTACTTCTCCTCAATTCTTAATATTAACTCTGTTTTGTTCATTACTATTTCATAAACACATCCATGCACACACATGCAAACACACTTAGGTGCTACAGTGCTTCCTCAAAGAAACATTCTCTGAACAAAGAGAGTATGGTCATTTTCCCCTCAAATATTTTCTATTTTATTACCTTACCTTGGTTTCTTTCTTCATAGTACATCATCTGAAATTTTTTATTTGTTTTCTGTTTTTTGTTTTCACACATGCTCACCTATGAACAATGAATGATATATGTCTTTCCTGATCAAGATTGTAAACTGCAGGGACAGAGCTTTTATCTCAACGTTAAATTAGAAACACAAATGTAAAGAGATTAGCGTACTATCTGGGGCATAGGAAGTACTCACGTAGTGTTATACTTTTTTCACTCTCTTCTCGTGTTCCTATAGCTCTCAGCCTCTAACGGTTGTTTGCACTGAGCCTGTGCTTGGAGAGAGGCAAACATAACGCCTGTGATGGAGTATTAACGCTTAGGATCAGCAATTAGAAGGCATATGAAATATATCGGTGCTCTCCATGGTTTGATTTATATGCGTTTATTGAATTATTCATGTTTGGTTTTGAGCTTCAAATAACAGGTAGAATTTTCTAAAAATTAAAATATGGAAACTCCTTTTCCTGTGCAATTACCCTAATACTTTATTGCTAAACAATTAAAATCTGTAATATAGGTTTATAATTCTCACCTGAAATCCTGGGGTCCCAATGGCTTTGGAATTCAGAATTCCACCCCCCCGCCCCCAGGTTTTTGAACTATAGCATGAAAAGTATACATAGAATGGATTCTGTAACATCCCTAAAGGGCCTAGGGCGGCACATGAAAAAATATATTTGTATTTCTTCAGCAAAATATATGAGTATTTAATTAACTCAATAAGAAAAATAAAAGCTATCAAATTTCTCCTGATGAATTCAGGTTAGGCTAGGTTAAAAAGTAAGTTTCCTATAAACTTACAAGACTTTGGTTTTTAGGGGTTTTTATTTTAAATTTATCTACATAAGGATTTGGACCAGTATAGTCTATCAAAGGAGCCAATGTTTACATTTCAGATATTTTTTCAAAAGCTGTATTAGTCAACAATTAACATTTGAGGCACTTACAGCTCTGAGAGATTAAGCAACTTGATCAAGATCACAGAACTGTGTACAAATGAACTCAGTTCTGAGCCCAGGTCCGTTTGACTCCACACTCCTTGCTCTTTTCAATACGGAGCACTGTCCCTTAGTGCTAAGTTAGAGCTGAAAATAAACAGCCCCTAAAGATTGCTTAGTGCACCCCCCTTCATTTACAAAAAATGAAAAAGAGGTCCAGAGAGTTTGTGATCCGGAGTAAGATCACTGGTAAGGGCAAATGCTGAAACTCAAAAGACCCGTGCTCTATCATTTCCTATGCTGACTTCCAATTTCTAGATGTTTCTGAATTACTGTTCTTGGAAATCACAGTTGTTGTAGATGTCAAGGCAGTTTTCTAGCAGTTTCTGTTTCCTATATCAGCTCCCAAAATGTTTGGATCAAACGGTTTGGTTCTCCGTGTTTTTGTAATCAAATACCGAAGTGCTTGCTGGTAACGCACACTTTCCCAGGTTCAAGCTGGGGGCTTTATTTACTTGGGCACAGCCAGCCTTGTGTTGTAATTCCCTGTTTCCTTAGTTGCCTTCAAGAGTAAAATAAGCGATTTCATTTAAAATTAACAGCCCCAATCTTATTCTGCCTTATTCACGGAGGGAAATCGTACAGTTAACTGCAATTTCAGTTATTTTCAGCGCAACTTCAAGGGGATTCTCTGATAGGCGCCAGCCAGCACACTGGTCTTTGCTGCTTTCAGACCAACTCACGCGCGTGTTAGAGCAGGGTGATACCCGAGGAATCGCTTCCTGAGTCAAAGCAGATCACCTTGCTGTCTGCGTGAGCATTTTACAAATGTACACATCTTCTGGACAAGACTTGTAGGTGTCATATTTTGGTAAATGAAGGGTTTGGCGCATACTAGAGAAATTTACAGAACCTCACATTTACAGTAGGCGTAAAGTTCTTTATATCGAAGGCAACCGATTCAAGGAAAAACAAACTCGGGGCTTTTGGCAAGGGTCTGGAAAACTTCAGATGTAATGTTTTTGTCCTGCCCCCTTTTCTCAGAGGTAGAAATGTAGTGTTTTTAATTGTGGGCTTTTATGATTTGTGCCTAGATTTATAAGCTATCGGGTTTTTAAAAAGGATATATGTATGATATCATTATATAAGAATTAGAAGTAAGCAATGCATCTTTTATTTAATAAATTTAGTAGATTATTTTTTAAAAGCCAAATAAAATCGAGGCACAAAAGCTTGGGAGAGACTGAGTTGGAGGGAAAGGTAAAGAGGAGAAGGGGAAGAAGGAAAGACAGGGATCTCAAACAGATCCCAGACCCTGCGCAATGAGCTCCTGGCCCCTTATCCCCCATTATTGTAATCTTTGAAGCTAAAGAAATTCACCCTTACTCTGTATTTGTCCATAGGAGACAAAAGCCTGTGCTTAGACACTATGAATAGTAGTTGCTGGGTCAGTAGCCTAATCAACATTCCTGCTGGTCCCACTCTGACAGAAGCTGCAGAGCCAGTAAAATGTGCTGAGTGCTTGGGCTGTGGAACCAGAGAAACCCGAGTTCAAATCTCTGCCACCGATTGTATCCATTACCTCTTTGTACCTTTGGTTTCTCATCTACAAAATGGGAGACAGCACAGTTACTCTGGGGGTAGACTTCCCAGCTGGAATCTCAGCTCTGCCAATTACATGCTGTGTTACTTAGGCAAGTTGCTTATGATCACTGTGCTTTCAGTTCCCTATCTTAACACAGAGGCAGTAATTGCCTCTCATATCTGTACTGAAGAATTACACAAGATTATATTTGTAACGCATTTATAATAGTACCTGGCACGTAGAAAGCACTCGGCAGATGCTAGGTCTCTTCATCATTCCACTAAAGCAATGACTGTCACCTGGAAGTGACTTTGCCTCCCAGTGGGACTTCAGGCAACATCTGAAGGCATTTTATTTGTTCCAACTACAGGGAGAGTAGATGCCAGGCATGCTGCTAAACATCCTACAAGGTACATGGTAGTCTTCACCACAAAGAAGCATCTGTCCCCAAATGTCAACAGTGCACTAGCCTCTCTGGCAACCTAATTCTCTTAGGACTAGGATTCTGCTCCGTTTCCTCCACCCCGGGCTGGACACTCTACCCCAGGTTCCATAACTGGTCTTCTGGTGACCATCGCGGCTTCCTCTGATGCCAGTTCTCACCGTTGCTAAGTGCCGGGTGGTCTATTCTCTGCTCTCTGTTCTGGCTGACTCACATGCTACCAAGAGTACACCTGCTGCTGCTGGCCGGTCACCTCAATTCTGACTTTCCTGGAACCAGGATGATTGTTGAAGAAAACCACACAGGCCATGGTTGGAGCATTTTGCCTGCTTCCCAGGGCTGGTGGGGGCAGAGTTTGTGGGTCACTGGCAGATAGATTCTCAATTCTACTTCCTTCTGCTCACCAAATTTATCTCCTTTCTGGGAGGTATTCCTCTTTGTCCAGAGTTCTCTTTCTTCCTCCAAGTACTGCAGCACCTCCTCTTCCCTTAGAGCAGCTCATTGCCCATTAACTCTTGACCAGACCATCCTGCCGGTGGACATAAAACTCAGGTTGAGTTCTGTACTAATGTTTCTGGAAGGTCCTCAGGCATGAGGGGACAGAGACCACTTTCTTCTCTCTGAGGGCTTTTTTCTCTTTTAACCTTGAATGCCTCAGATCCTGGTATGAATAGTGAGAAATGAGTAGTGAGATAGCTCCTTGGGTCTCTTCCACCCCAGGTTAGCTGGGGAAAAGCCAGCCTACGTTTCCTGGAAAGTATCATGGGAAGAGCATGGGGCTTTGGGGTCCTCTGACCTCTGTTCACGTTCTCACTATGCCCATTATTGGTATGTGAGCATGGACAAATAAATTTCAGCCTTGATCATGTTAATTTCTTCTTTTGCAAAATATTAAAAAAACATCCTCTATCTCAGATTGCTAGGAGAGGCAGTGTAACATAACGGTTAGCATAGCTGCTGAGGCCTGGCCACGTCGGGATCCAGGCTCTATGGCTTTCTAATTGTATGTTCTTGGGCAAGTTCCTTAAGTTATCTGTGTCTTGGTTTCCACATCTATAAAATGTGTATAACAATAGAACAGACCTCCTAGGATGGTTGGATGGATTAATGAAGATCTATATCTAAGCATTTTAGAATATTCCCTCCATTTACACATTCCTTACCTTTCCAGTGTCCCTGGGGTGCAGAATGGGGGGACTCTGGGAAAGGAAGTGAGGGGCAGAGCACTCAAGCCACGCTCTGTGCCAGCAGGTTAGGAGAGCTGGGACGCAGGCCACGTGAGTCCCTGTAGACGCTCCTCATGGAGCACGGACCTCGGGGTGAAGTGGCGCGTTGGGGAAAATGTGGGCCTGGGTCAGCCTTTCTTTTTTTCTTTTCTTGTTTTCTTTTTTATTTTTAGCTGGGATGATTCGGTAAAGGAAGCATCCCTGTATGCTTAGGCAAGGTACATAATTTTTGAGAGTCTAGGAGGGGAAAGGCAAAAACAATTACAAACATGTTAATTCCTCAAACTCTCTGTTCTTCGAAATTTCTAAGTCAGGTAACGTCCACACTCCACCCAGACCCTCTTGGTTTCTTTTCACAATCTCTGTGCTCTCCCATCCCTTTTAAACCCAGTATTTGTTTCAAGGCCTGACTGTGGCTTTTCTTTGGAGGACTTTCCTTGGACCACCGGCTGTTTTTCAAGCATCGGCAGAGGCCTCTCAGGGCCTGGGCATTTCCATCACCCCAGGGCAAACCATGCCCGTGAGTGACGGGAATGGGATCATGACAGCCTAGCTCCCTTGCTTCCAAGAGATCCCATTTTTCTTCCAGAGTTTTGTTGCTGCGCCCTGTGGAACTTTGCTGGAAGTTGTGTTGCTTTGGCTTCTTTTAGCGGAGCACTTCCTTAATACATTGCTTGCACAGGAATTCTTTTCTCAGGATCTGCTTCTGAGAACCCCAACTTAGTGCAGTCCCTTTTTGAGGCTCGCCCCATGTCTGAGCCTTACATCAACATATACCCCCACTTCTCAGGAGGATCAGGAAAGGGGGGGCAGAGATGGGTAAGGAATTGGAGAAATCATTTTTACACATTATATGGTAAACAAAAACACTTGTTTTATGATTTGACATAGTTGTGGGTAGTAATAAATTGGCTTTGCCTTACATTCCAGCACTTAAGATACATATATATTTATATGTATATGCATAGATACATATATGTGCACATTATTTTAATAATTAGCATTGCAACAATGTTAGGAATCCTTTAGTTTTTGGCACATAATGATTTAGTTATATAAATGTTAAGGACATATTTGTGGACTCCTTTGGGAATCTAACTACAATTTAAGGCCCTCATCTTCTGGAAAAAAAGTATGTCTCTTCCTCTAAATACTTAACCTGAGGAGAGTGGCTTAGTGGTATGGTAGAGATAGATGTACTGTGTTCAGGCATTTTCAACCTGGCACTCTGTGGAATAAAGTTAGTGAGGAATTCATTTGTATTACAAACATTTATTTTTATGCCAGGCACTCTACTCTGCTAGATACTACTGATAAAGAAACTGTCATTAGAATATATTCATTTCTCTGGAAACCTATTGGGTGTTCTCTTTGTCCCCAATGTACTAAAATTTTATTATGGTGTGCTTTGCTGTGAGTATAATTCATTCATTGTATTGGGTCCACCGTGAGCCCTTTCAATAAGAAAATTTATGCCTTCAGTTCTGATTTTATTTTAAGTTACATTTTGACTGAATAAGAAAATAGGAATGTATTAGGAAGTTGAAAATTGTCAATGTCAAGTCTAGCCTTCAGATGATGCTGCAAACCCTTGCAGTTTGTAAAGGAGTATTCTGGAAAAGTTTTTGAATATCTAATGCTTTAGATATGGCAATGACTTAAGAAACTATGTTCAGACATTTAAATATAAGTTCCATGAGATATCTGTGTCTCCTTTTGTTCACTGCTGAATCCTTTGCATTTTGCCGTTCAAATTCTACAATTTCTCCAATATGTCACACTAAATTCAGTATAAGCACCTTGTTTGTTGATACAGTATCCAGATTGTTAAAAATGTTATAGCCATGATTGTCAGTAAGTGTAGCCCTTGCTTAACATATATGTTCCTATCAAACAAAATATGTTCCCTAAAATAACTACACATCACTAAATACTATCAGGGAAGAAACCTTTCAAGGCTTGGGGATTTGGAACTAATGGAAGAAGTGGCCGAGGATTTGTTGCCAGAAGTGGCCAGATTGTGACCAGAAAGGCATAGAGAAGAAACTGGAGTCAATAAGAAAGAATTCTACAGGAGCTGATACAAACATTGCGAGTTAAAAAAAAAATGATCTCTCTATGTAATTTATATATATAATTTATATGTATTTATAAATAAATAAATAAATATCC
The DNA here is from genome assembly GCA_004026545.1 of Mormoops blainvillei. Lineage (NCBI taxonomy): Eukaryota > Metazoa > Chordata > Mammalia > Chiroptera > Mormoopidae > Mormoops > Mormoops blainvillei. Next base: position 69,203 of record PVJD01001721.1, on the reverse strand, counting down.
CCACCCCCTGGAGTTTAGTTCAGTGCTGAGGCATTGCTTAAATAAACTCCTGGAACTGTGTACAAAGTATGATTTTGAGTCTAGTTACTCTTTTTTCTTTGATTGTAGTCACAAATTGGTTTTTATCCAACATGGTGAAACTGTTTTGGCCAAGGAAACAAATCCTGGCTCAGTTCTGTAGACTGATGTGTCTCTCTAAGCATGAGAGATAGGTGGAAAACTATTTTTCTGTTTGGGACCGAATATTTGTGTCCTTCCACAAACTCATATGTTGATGTTGAGATGTGGACGCCTTACCCACCAACCTCTCCTCACTACGTGAGCATATCTGGAGATAGGGTCCAAAAGGAGGTAATTATAGTGAGTTTATATGAGGCCATAAGGAGGGGCTCTGTTTTGATAGAATTAGCGTCCTTATAAAAAGAGACACTAAATGGCTCTCTTCTTCTGTCTCTCTGCCACATGGGGACACCGAGAGAAAGTGCCACCTGTAATGCAGGAAGAGCTCTCACCAGAAACATAACTGATGGCATCTTGATCTTGGACTTCCAAACCACCACAACCTGAGGAGTAAATTTCTGTTGTTTAAGCGAGTCAGTCTGTGCTCTTTTTTTTATGGGACTTCCAGAGGACCAATAAACTCCCCAAAGACAGACACCAGGTTACTTGTCTCTTTATTCAAGAAGTCTATAATCTGCTTTTAGGGAAAAAAAATAAACTGTTAAAAGTTACTTTAAAATTCCTGTTATTTTAGTATATTAAATGATTGTCAGTTGAAGATGGAAGATTAAACTGATACATATATTTCCACTCCTTCCCAAAACTTCACTGAAATAACAGTAAGAATATTTTTTAATGCTCAATTCCATAAGGACAGAGAGAATAGCTCACAGGGAGAGAATTTAAAAAGCTGAAAAGTAATGGGAGAGAGACTTCTGATTTAGTAGACCAAAGAAAACTGAAATTGGAGAAAGCTGAAAAAGAACTGGATTTTCGTTGTTCAGTTTCAGAATGTATAGGGACTGGGGGCACTATTTACCTTTGGCTTTGGGATAAATGTGGGACTAAAAGGAGATGAATTGGTTAAGATGTGTTTAAGAGATAGTAAGACCTCCTGATCTCCTATTTGACTTTGAGAAATTGGGTATCTGCCCAGTGGTATGCTGGCAAATGTTTAACGACCTGTCCTCAGAAAAAAAGGTGGTGATTTATAGCATCTGTGGTGTTGATACTCGTACCATGGCCAATTTCAAGCTCCCAATATGATATGACTGAATGCAGAGCTGGGAAGAGATGTGTTTAGGACACCTTTATATGGTACTCTTCCCATACAAATATGATATAATAATACAAATATGATATGTAAAATATAACAGTAAATTAACGAGGACATTATAAGTTTTAGATATTTATCTGTTTTAATATGATTATTTAATTACATATTTATATAATTTTATTTTAATAATGATTGTGTTTAACACCTGGCATGGCAATTTCTAAAAATTTTGCATTTGGCTCTTGTGAGTAGGACAGGTTGGCTTCTCTGAACCACTGTAACAGCCCCTGCCTTGTACTGGCAGAAGGCTGGATGTTTATTATCTTCAAGTTTAAAATAAAGACTCTCTAGACTTGGAGAAACCAGGTGGAGTTGAAGGCAGAGGAAACAGTGGAAATATGTGGAAGACTACAACTGAATTTAGAATCCTCTCAGTGTTTGTCTCCCATCCTGCTTCCCATACATTGGTAGCCAGGTGTATAACCTCCTGGGAGAAGACTGAAAGCATCTTCACTGGGTAATAGGACTAGCTGAGGAGAAGAGGGAAGATCAGGAGGACACAAACCCTAAATATTTAGATATAAAATTCTGACAGGAAACACATGAGCTAGATTACACTGTGGCGAGGACCATTATCAACAAACCGTTCCCTGTGCACAGAGCTTCTAGTCTACATTTTCAGTGATCCAAACTTAAATACCTGTCAGGGTCCACAAGAGATATGAATAAAGCTTATAAGGTGTAAGAGAAACACACACATACACACATACCACAGAAAAGAATGATGTGAAGGAGACAGGATCTATGCAAGGAGAGGACATTTTTATAAGCAGTCATCTATCATAAAACCTTTAGAGAAATAAGAGAAGATATTGAATGAATGCAACAAGAGGATGCAGCAAAAAGGAAAAAATGTCAGAACACAAAACCAGCTTTTGTAAATGAAATAAAAAATATTATAGCAGAGTAAAAAACTCAAGAGTTGGAATTGAGAAAAATCTTCCAGAAAACTGAACAAATGGCAATGAATTGGCAAATAGGAAAAAGTCAGAGAGCTGGTGGATCTATCCAGGAGATTGAAGAGAAAAAGAGAAGATTCATGGGAGGGAATCATTAACAAAAAATTAAGAAAATTTCTCAGGATTGCAGGAAGTGAGTTTCCATATTGTAAAGTCCCATAAAAAGCACAATTCGGTGATGAATTGGGCCCACTAATGAAGGCATTTGATCAGAAATTTTAAAATGCAGACTTCCAGGCATAAGTGGGAATAGATTTCTCTCCAAGGGATCAGGAATCAGAGTGGTTTAATATTTCTTTGAGATAAAAGAAGTTGAGTAATACCTTCATATTCTAAAGAGAAGTGATTCCTCAATGTAGAATTCTATACTCAGTAAAATCGCCACTGAGTATGATACAGACCAAAGACATTTCAGATGGTTGAAGTATCAAAAGTTTCTCCTCCTGTACACACGCCATTTCCCTGGCAGGTACTGGAGGATGTGCAGTGCTAACAAAGAAGGAGAAAATCAAGCAAGTGTGATCCAAGAATGAGGTGTCAGGAATTCTCAGGTTAATGTGCCAGGGAAAACCATGATGAAAGGGGTACACCAAGCTTAAAAAATTACTGATTTTGACTGAAACAAGGCTGCCCATCATCTTTGGCAGGGATTCTTGTAGATAACGTGATAGCATGCCTAATAGGTATGAGTACATTGAAAGGAGATTTACGTACCCAGGGAAGATACCTAGGATTACATACATAAAAAGCAAATTACCTAAAAAAGAAATGAATGCGCGCGCGTGCACACACACACACACAAAACAGCTGTTAATAATCAGAAAACAAAATGCTCTTCGAAAAGAAGTACTCAGGATGCACTACACAAATTAGTTGTCCTGGGACAATGCGTGTGGTCAGAGCAATATAATCGTTCAGCAATGATCTGACAAACAGTATTTTATGATGTTGGGAAGAAGAGGTAAATGGGAAATGGGTATGTGTGTGTCTGTGCATGGGTAGGGTGGGGGTGGCAGGAAGAGGAAAGAAGGTTGAACCATTTTTCTTCCATAGTAAGAAGTGAATAGTGAATTCCTCAACTGAAAACAAAAAGTAGAAATATAAATTTGTTAGATATATGGAAGAAAAAAAAGAAAGCTCTAACAAGACCTTTAAAAGCAACTGATTCTAGGGACCAAAACCAATTGTGATCTAGAGTGGGAAACTGCTGTTGTCACAGCCTTCTAGAAGGATTAGACTTTTTAAATCATCTTTTTAAAACAATTTTTTATTGTTCAATTAGAGTTGTCCCCATTTTTCCCCCATTACTCTCCCCTACCCTACCCACCTCCCACCTTCCACATTCAATCCTCTGTTGTCTTTGTCCATGGGTCCAATCATCTTCATGTATAACTTTGCTAAAAATGAAATCCAAATGAAAACATATCATGATACTTAAAGACATTACTGGAGAAATAATGAATGACAAGAGATAGTTGCATAACTACTATGAGACCCTGAGAGGAAGCAGAAAGCCTGGGGAAGATGTTTTTGATGCTTTTGAATAAAACTGCACTACTTTCTTTTTGAAAAGTACATGTTGGGTTTATTTAATTAAAATTTATTCAATGGTAATTTATGGATGAATTTGAAACACATATTGGAGTGAAGAAAGATGTTGCAAAAGGATATGTACAATATGATACCATTTATGTAAAATCTCTAAACGCATTATACTATTACTGGTTATGGATATTTTTACATTCGGTACAAATATTAAAGTCTTCATCAGAATGATCTCTAGCCTCAGCTATGTCATATTATGTGAAGAAGGAAGAAGATAATAGGTATGCAAAGCAAGGCTTTTATTATATCATATTCTTTTTCACTCAGAAAGATTGAGAGAGAAAGGGGAAGAAGGGACTAAATCAAATATCGCCAAATGTTAACATCTCCTAAAATTGACTAGCGGCTATGTGGATGACTGTTATTCTGTGTAACTTTCTTAAGTTTTTAAAGGCTACATGATTAAAAAAGAAATGAATGACACTGGTGTTCAACAAACAGTCACCCTAAACATGGAAATTAGTGACAATTAGACATTTTAAATCTATTTTCATTTTATATAGAAACATATAAAAATTGGTTCTGGATCTGACAATACATGATTACAAGTTCAGTCGGTTTTGTTGAAAATGTTACTCAGTCTTATTATTTTAGTGAAGACAGAGCCCTAAACATTAACAAAATTATAGCTAAAGGTATACAAGATTTAGTGTTCTATACTACTTAGCTGAATGATAAATTAAAACACAACGTATGAACATATGATTTGGCGTAACAGCCAATTCAGTTTAATAAATATTTACAGAATTTTACATTATGAGAGATGTGACAAAAACTTTAGCAATGAACACGTCAGTGACCTATCCCCCAGAAAGTTTTCTCTCTGGTAAAGGGTGGAGTAGAAACATGGAGACAACTGATGTGTCCTTCAATAGAGGATTGGATAATGAAGATGTGGTACACATATGCAATGGAATACTACTCAACCATGAGAAAAGATGAAGTACTGCCACTTAGGACATTGTGGATAGACCTTGAATATATGCTATGCAAAACAAGCCAGTCAGAAAAAGCTAAGAACCATGTGATTTCACTCCTATGTGAGATATAAAACTGGAACTTATAGACACGGACAACAGTATGGTGGTTACCAGAGGGAAGAGGGTAGGGAGGTGTTTGTTAAAGGGACCAAATATATGATGATGGAAGATGATTTGACTTTGGGTGGTGGGCACAAATGCAACGTACTGAACACGTATCATAGAAATGTACACTTTAAGCCTATATTATCCTATTAGCCTGTTACCCCAATAAATTAAATTTTTTAAAAGGTAAAAAAGAAGTAATGATTAGGTAAAGTCATTAGATTACAATAACCAGGTAGAGTTCTAACTATGCCAGTGTTAAATTCACACATTATTACATATTTCTGAGCCTCAGTTTCCTCATTGTAAGATGACAACAATAATAACACACACGTCACAGGATTGTTGCAATTAAATTAGCTTACCCAGGTTTATACACATGGTTCTGTGCCTGGCACTTAGAGTAAATTCTCAGATTAGCATTATAACTCTTGGGAGAACAAATCATTAAAGATAGGATAGTTCAGCTAGAAAAACAGATGTACACAGCTTTTCATGACTGAACTTTTTTTTTTTTTCTTTTTTCTGGACTGAGAAATTCTAAGAAACTCCCTCATGAAATTTCAGCCTGGAATTACATCTTGCTCAGCTTCATGGACAAGTATTTCCTAAGAACTTAACGTGTTTCCTGGAAAGGGAGAAGTCTATGTCAGTCATGCTTGGATTCACTTGGGTCTTTGTCTTCAGTTGCAGAGACAGCAATTAAAACCCCACTCTGGGACCAGACATAAGACAAGCTTGAGTCCATAGATAAGGGCCTTGTTACTTCTGGAGGACTTGCAGAATGAAGCCCAGACCTGTAGTCTGAATATGTCACTGCATTCAAACCTTAATGGTAGAGACAAAAGAAAGAATAATTTCTTTTTAAAAAAGGCTTTTTAAAAATCCTCACCTGAGGATATGTTTATTGATTTTAGAGAGAGAGGAAGGGAGGGAGAGAGAGAGAGACAGAGAATCATCAATGTGAGAGAGAAGCATTGATCAGTTGCCTTCCATATGCGCCCCAACGAGGAATCAAACCTGCAACCTAGGTATGTGATCTGTCTGACAGGGAATCAAACCCTCAAACTTTTGGTGTGTGGGATGATGCTCCAACCACCTGAGCCACCTGCCCAGGGTGAGAGTAATTTCTGAATGCCTGGATATTAATTTACTCACCAATTGTTTACTGACTACCAACCATGTGCTTCACAAAGCAAAGAAAGCCACAAGCAAATAAATCAAGATAGTAAGAGTGCTTTGAAGGATACTATATTAGTGACTGAGGATGATGTGGTGGTGGGCTACTTTAGATTGGAAAGTCTGGGAAAGCCTCTTTAAAAGAGGATCTGAAATTGCACTACTAAAAAGGAGGTAGTCAGGTAAAGGTCTGACAAAAAAGTTTCAGGGAGAAAAAAAGAACAAGTGCAAAGGTCTAAAGGCAGACACTAGTTTGGCAAGTATGGGAGGCAGTAAGTCTGGAGCACAGTAGGTTAGTGGGAGGGCAATGGGAGATCAGGTCAAAGAGTTGTGTCAGCAATAGTTCCTGTGGGGAGGAGAAGAGCCTGGATGTGCAAAAACAAACATTAGGAGGATTTATAAGTGGGACTTGCTGTTAGATGCATTTCGAGTTCAAAAATATTATATTTTTATGTCAAGAAACTAAAAAATAAAGCAGATTAAATCCCAAGTAAGGAGAAGAGGAAAAAATAAAGATCAGATTAAAAATCAATGAAATAGAAAATAGTAAAACAATAAAGAAAACAAATGAAACCAAAATTGGCTCTTTGATATCATCAACAAAATTGATGAACTTCTGGCCAGATTTGATCAGGAAAGTAAAGAGGGAAAGGATGCAGGTTACCAGTGTCAGGACTGAAACAGTCATTGTATAAAATCTATAGCTATTAAAAAGATAATAATAAAAATTTTTGTGAACAACTTTATGCTAATAAATCTTACAACATACATGAAATAGATAAATTACTTGAAACACTCATACTGCCAAAGCTCACCCAAGGAAAAAAAATGATACTATGAGCATCTGTGTATCTTAAAGAAATTAAATTTGTAGTTAAAAATTTATAAAGAAAACTGTAGGCCCAGAACACTTTATTGTTGCGTTCCTCCAAACATTTAAAGATGAAATAATGCCAGTGCTACACAAATTCTTCCAGAAAGCTAAAAAGGAGGAGTTACTTCAAGTTTTTCTCCTAGGATCAGGAGCAAGACAAGAATGCTTCCTCTCTGTACTTCTAGTTGACATTATAATGGAGGTTCTAGCCAGTGCAATAATGCAAGAAAAAAAAAGACTTCCATCGTTGGCAAGAATGAAACATAATGACTTTATTTGCAGGCAATATTATTATCTATGTAGAAAATGTGATGGGAACTACAGAAAAGCTACTAGAATTGAGAAGTGAATCAAACAATATACAAAATACATTGTATTTCTAGAAATGTGTAATCAAAAATTGAAATAGAATATCTTTTACAATACCATAAAAATATAAACTACTTAGGGTAAAACTGACAAAAGATGTGAAAGACCTGTAGACTAAAAAATACAAATTCCTGAGATAAATTTTATGTATTTATTTATTTTTTATTGATTATGCTATTACAGTTGTCCCATTTTTTTCTCCCCTTTATTCCCCCATCTGTGCACACCCCCTCCGACCAGTATTCTCCCACTTAGTTCCTGTCCATGGGACATACATATAAGTTCATTGCCGTCTCCCTTTCCTATACTATTTCTAACCTCCCCCTGTCTATTTTGTACCTACCACTTATATTTCTTACTGCCTGTACTTTTTACCCCATTCTCCACCCTCCTCCTCTCCACTGATAACCCTCCATGTGATCTTAATTTCTGTGATTCTGTTCCTGTACTAGCAATTTGCTTAGTTTGCTTTTGTTTTTGTTTTTTTAGGTTCAGTTGTTGATAGTTGTGAGCTTGTTGTCATTTTACTGTTCATATTTTTAATCATCTTCTTTTTCTTAGATTAGTCCCCTTAATATTTCATTTAATAAGGGCTTGGTGATGATGAACTCCTTTAACTTTACTTTGTCTGGGAAGCACTTTATCTGCCTTTCCATTCTAAATGATAGCTTTGCTGGATAGAATATTCTTGGATGCAGGTCCTTGTCTTATATGACTTTGAATACTTCTTTCCAGCCCCTTCCTGTCTGTAAGGTTTCTTTGGACAAATCAGCTGAGAGTCTCATGGGAACTCCTTTGTAGGTAACTGTCTTCTTTTCTCTTGCTGCTTTTCTGATTCTCTCCTTATCTTTAGTCTTGGGTAATATAATGATGATGTACCTTGGTGTGTGCTTCCTTGGGTCCAACTTCTTTGGGACTCTCTGAGCTTCCTGGACTTCCTGAAAGTCTCTTTCCTTTGACAGATTGGGGGAGTTCTCCTTCATTATTTTTTCAAATAAGTTTTCAATGTTTTGCTCTTCCTCTTCTCCTTTTGGCACCGCTATGATTCAGATGTTGGAATGTTTAAAGTTGTCCCAGAGGTTCCTCAGCCTCTCCTCAGTTTTTTGAATTCTCGTTTCCTCATTCTGTTCTATTGAATGTTTCTTTCTTCTCTTGGCTCCAAATCGTTTATTTGAGTGCCGGTTTCCTTCCCTTCACTGTTGGTTCCCAGCATATTTTTCTTTATTTCACTTTGCACAGCCTTCTCTTTTTCCTCTGTGTTGTGAGCTTACTCCACCAATTCTGCGAGCAGCCAGATTACCAGTGTTTTGAACTCTGCACCTGTTAGGTTGGCTATCTCTTCATCACTTGGTTCTATTTTTGGAGCTTTGATCTGTTCTTTCCTTTGGGCCATATTTCTTTTGCATCGGCACACCTATTACTTTGTGAGGGGCGGAGCCTTAAGTATTCCAGCGTGGGGCAACCAGCATCACTGCCTTGTGGCGCTGTCCGTGGGCGAGAGGTCAGAGAGGGAACAGTGCCACTTGCTTGGCTCTTGGCCAGTTTTCAGTCACTTTCCCCGCTACCCACAAGCAAATTGGACCCTTCTGGTGCTGATTCCGAGGTGGATGGGTTTGTGTACATTCTAGGACCCTGTGGGTCTCTCCAATGAACTCTCCTGTGAGGCTGGACATGTCTCCCACTGCCGCAACCCCCACGGGTTTTTACCATTACAGGTTTCAAGGCTTTCTTTTCCTGTACCAGAATCCTGGGTTGCATGTCTCTCTCACTCCCCAGTTGTTCCTCCTGCAAATGTGGGACTGCCTGGTCGGCCAGCCACTGCCTTGCCTGCCATGGGCCACCAGCCGCCACCTTGCTGCGACCCCTCCACCCCAGCTTTCCGTCTCTGTCTCTGCCCCTCCTACCAGTCCGGACGAATGTTTCTTCTTTAACTCCTTCGTTGTTGGACTGCCATACATGTTGATTATCTGGCAGTTCTGGTTATTTTTTTGTTTTTAAATTTGTTTTTGTGCTTCTTTTGGTTGTGCGAGGAGAAAAAATGTATCTACTTACACCTCCATCTTGGCCAGAAGTCCTGAGATAAATTTTAGAAAAGTAAATGCAGAGATTCATGCATCATTCATAATATTAAGTTGTTAATTATCTACAAATTGATCTTTAATTTCAAGGCAACGCCAATCAGAATTCTAGCAGGCATTTTTGTAGAAATTGACAAACCGTGTCTCACATTTATATTGATGTCAAAATAGCCAGAACAACTTTTAAAAAGACCAATTTTGGTGGAGTAATGCTGTGTTAAGACTTGCTATAAAGCAACAGCATCAAAGCCTTGCAGTTTTGGCAGAAATATAGACCGGTTATGACTGGATATCCATCTGTAAAAACATGATCCATACTTCATATGTGAAAAGTCACAATGGACCATTGGCCTAAATGTCAAACCAAAAACTATAGAACTTTTAGACCATTTTAGATAAAATCTTTCTGCCCTTGGGTCAGAGCAGACAAAGAATTCTTATATATGACACCAAAACACAGTCTGCAAAAAAGAAAATTGATAAATTAGATTTCATTAAATTATAAACTGCCTTTAAAAGAGAATAAAAAGAGAAGTAATAGACTGAGAGAGCATATTTGCAAAGAATGTATCTGATTAAGGATTTACATGCAGAATATAAAAGGAAACACAAAATTCAAAAATAAGGGAACAGACAACCCAAGGAACATGTATAAAGGACCCATGGACAAAGCCAAAGCGGGGAAGGATTGAGGGTGGGAGGTGGGGCTGGGTGGGGTGGAGGAAAATGGTGGCTGGGAAAATGGAGACAGCTGTACTTGAACATCAATACAAAAAAAGGAGAAACAAAAGCTTCTATGAAAATCTATTTACTTTTATGTATGAAACTGATACAATGTATGCATAAAGTATTACCATTATATAAAATAATAAATTTCCAAAATGCCATTATAAAAAAATGGCCAAAATTTGAAACAGATGCCTTACCAAAGAGGACATATGGATAAGACATCAGCATATGAACAAATGCTCAACATCATTAGTTATTTGGAAAACACAAATTTAAATCACATATGATATTACTATATATTAAAATGGTTAATATTCATGGCTGATCACACCAAGTGTGAACCTCTCCTACACTGCTGACCAAAATATAAAATGGTACAAACACTTGGAAAATATTTAGACAGTTTTTTTTAATGTTAAATGTATGTGTACCATATGATCCACCCATTCTACTCCTAGATAATTACCCAAGAAAAATAAAACATATTTATGCTAAGCCTTGAACATGAATGTTCAAAGACACTTCATTTGTAATAGCAAGAAACTGAAAAAAAGATGTTAACGTCCTTCTATGGGTGAATGGAAAATCAAATTGTAGTATATCATCCAATGGATTATACTTAGTGATAAAAAAACAATAAATTCTTGACAACTATGGCAATGTGAATAAATGTTAAAATATGCTGGTGAAAGAAGTCAGATACAAAGAGTATATACTGTATTATTCCATTTCTAAAAAGTGTAGAAAATGCAAACTACGGTGACAGAGCAATAAACTCTTGACAACCACTGCAACATGAATAAATCTTAAAATATGCTGGTAAAAGAAGTCAGACACAAAGAGTATATACTATATTATTCTATTTATATAAAGTCTAGAAAATACAAACTATGGTGACAAATCAGTGCTGCCCAGGGTGGGTGAGGGATGGTTGAAAGAGGTTACAATGTATCATGATCAGAAAACCTTTGAACATGGTAGATGTGTTCATTATCTTGGTGATAGTGCTCCTTTTGTGGGTGTGTACATATGTCAAAACTTATTAAATTGTTTATTTCATATATTGTATATTCTTGTATATTTTAAATAGGCACAGTTTATTGCATATCAGTTATACATAAAGCTACTAAAACTGGGTCATTCTGTAGACTAAATGGAGAGCGATCTATGGGGAGAGGATGAGACCAGAAGCCAGGAGCCCAACTGTGGAATCCACATAAGGCATCAGAGTAGCTTCAACTGGGTGGGGGTGGGGCAGGGCAAATAAAAGGAAGTGGATTTTCATAGTAATCGTATGTGGAATTCATTTGTCCCCACAGTGGACCCTCTAATTATATTGAGAATGGTATATGGGAAAGGGGGAGTTTTGTCATCTGTATTGGATGGTTTTATAAGTACACTTCATTTCTAAGGAGAGCTGCAGCGGGACAAATCCATATGGTCCTTTGGGGAATCATGAATATTATCTTGAATATTTAAGTTTTGTTAAAGTACAGAATTGATAAGGGCAATGACTGGGGGAATTTGGAAACAGAATTGAGCCCAATCGTGATTAGCTTTGTATGTCACCAAAGAATTTATGACTTGGAATAAGAAAGCAGTGAAAAAACCATTGAAAATTTTTGGATAGGGCAGTTACCCTGTTGCTTTTTGAAGGGGACTAATCTGTAGTTATAGGATGGTCCAAAGTGCCGCACATGTTAAGATAGGAAGAGCTCATGAAGTTTTAACTTGTAACTGTTGAAGTAGAGATGAAAAGATGACTGATACAAAAGGGACTGTCTACAGTGCTGGTTGACTGATACTGGATGAGTTGGTGGATAAGAGGGAGAACCTTCACGGTGGGGCAAATCATGGGATGTAGGAAGCTCAACATTAGCTGAAAGCCAGTAATTTTCTGCCTTGACTGCTCAATAAATTCTTTCATGTGTATTTTTGAAAGAGAGATTTACAAAGCTTTATGATAAAGGCAGAGCAGAAAATTGCAGAGCCTTTGGAAAAGTCCAGCTTTTTTTCTCTTCTCCTGATCTGAAGTTTTTTCTTGTAAAGCTACACTGCATGCAAACAATAAGAGGTAAGGGTGTGTTATTGTATTTTCTTTTGCTGTGCTACAGTGTGCCACCTACAGAGTCAAACTGAGTTGTGGTTTTATTTATTTTGTATAGAAACATTGTTTTATGGATGGAGGGTGGGTTGTATGACAGGAAGTGGTTAAGTATAGTTGTGTTTGTGTTTTTTGTGTAATACCAAATATACCTTTCCCACATAGTAATTGATTATATTATAGTAATTTTTCCTGGGTTAAGGGGCTCTGGCAATGGAGGTCCCAAATCATCATTGTATCACAGTGGTAAGCACTAGACTTTTTACATTTGATACATTTAAAACATTTGCTGGATTCCTGGGAAACCAATGCTTGAGTCCTGTATAACCAAACTTTACCATAGATACTAGTTATACAATATCTCAGTAGAAAAAAAGCCTTAGGTTTAAAAAAGGAATAAAAAAGTAGGTTGTTGAAATAGTTATATGTATTCTGCTGTTTCTCTTTAACCAAGAAGAAAAAATCGCAACCTTAAAATAGATCTTCCACTTAAAAGGAGTGTGTGTATAAAATATATGTGTATATCTAAAATATCTTGTCATATTTTATCATCCTGATGGGTTTCTGAAACTAGATTTCCTTTTTTTCTTCTCATTAAATTCATAAGCACATTTTCCAGGGATGTTGCTAGTTAAAATTTATAAAACTCCTGTGACATATGAGGCTTGAACCAAATCTGGATGGATTCTGAAAATAGATTCAATGATTGAAGTGCCAGGCTAGTGTACTTTGTTTAGATATTTAATGGTTGTTGTACATAAGGAAAATTGGAATGAGGTGGAATTAGAGAACTAAATACAATATTTCAAATTTGTAGCCTCTCTTGGTTCACTCTTATATTTAGCTCCACAGTGATGTGATTTTGATGTCAAGCAGGTTAAGTAGTTTTCATTTTCAAAATTCATATGAATTCTATAGTAGGTTGACATGGTACATGGATTGATTTTTTAAAATACTGTCAGAATATTATGGTGTCTTTCGATAAACACTAGGTTGTAGTCAGCAGAGACTGGAATCAAAAACTGCAAAAGCTCTATTGGGTTTATCTTGGAAATAAGGAAGCTTAATTTTGATTCAACAGCTACCCAGATCTCTCATCAATTGATGACATGGAACAATGATTTTTAGACTTCTATGCCAACTTCCCCTTTTTCTCATCAATTATCAGATACCCATAGGATTTCATGATTTAAGCTGTGATATTCTGGACAATGTGATAGAAAGAGCTTATTGACTTTGCAGTGAGACAGACGTGGATACTGATTCCATCCCTAGTGAGTGAGGCCCAGAGAGGTTAAGGGACTAACTCAAAAACACAGTGTTAGTGGCACAGGAAGGAAAAGGAGCTAGTTTTACTGACCCTTTCGGCTGCTGCAGTGCCTGATATATTTTTATGCCTTTCTGTTCCTTTAAAGCTTTCCATTGACCGTAAGGACAGCGTTGTGTCATGCAGGGCATTAACTATGGTTGTTGTTCCAACTAGGAAGCCAACCAGAGGTACCTGCTATCTGCCCTTCCCACTTCCTTATCACTCTGCTTGACAGGTTTGGCCTCTCCCAGAAAAGGAAATCCTCAAGTGAAAACTGTTAATTAAATGATTTTTAAAACCTTATTCACACATACCTAGAGAGCAATGGGTTTTTCTAAATCGGAGATCCTATTTAGAACATAAAAAATTAAAGCTTGCAATTTGCATTGTGAAATTACATTAGCATGTTATAAGTAGAAACTGTTTTAAAAGCATAAACCAGCCACAGCAGCAGGAATATTTTGAACATTCTATTTCAAAACACTAAAAAAAGAAGGAAAAAATGAAAACTTCAGTAAAAAAAAATCATTTTTGCCAAACATAACTCTCTTCCATGGAAAGTAGCTATTTCCGTAGTAGCAGCTGAGGTCGCACCTCTGAGCTCCACAGTCAGAACACAGGGAGGCATTGAGGGGCTGGGAATCCCCAGTGGAGCCCTTTAGAAAGAGTCAGCCTGCAAGTATATAACACACAACCTGCAAGTATATAACGCAGAGTGGCTGCTCTGACCACTTTTTTAAAACTGTCTCCCCTCCAGCCCCATATTTATACCTTAGTTAATTAATTTTTTAGCCTAAAATAGTCTGTATTTCAACATCCTCCAGTATTTAACTTTAAAACGTTTATTCAACTATAATTCAACATCCTCCAGTATTTAGCTTTAAAACATGTATTCAGTTCTAGTCCCTGTCTTTCAAAGTGAAGACTGCACTACAGTCAAAATTCTTTCTACATGATATGTTGCTCCTGTATGACATGATTTACCTTAGACATGCAAAAGGGCATGCTCATATGGAAGCTTGGGAGACTGCGAATTTTTTCTTGGGAGTTTTTTTTAGGATTAAGGGAGATGGCATTTTTCTCTGCAATAAAGAATGGAAACAGCCACATTGATTTTTAAAAATTTATAAATTACAGTTTACATTTATTATTATTCTGTATTAGTTATAGATCTACAGCATAGTAGTTAGAAAATCATATACCTTACAGAGTGTTCCCTGTTGTTTTAAGTACCCACCTGGCCCCTTACATAGTTATCATAATATTATTGACTATGTTCCCTCTTCTGTAATCTACATCTCTGTGATTATTCTGTAACTGCCAATCTGTACTGCGTAATCCCTTTAGCTTTTTCACAAGCCTCCCAAACCCTTTCCCCTCTAACAATTGTGAGACTGTTGTCTGTATGTATGAGTCAGTTTCTCTTTTGTTTTATTTATTTTTATTGTTCTTTAGATTCCACATATATGTGAAATCATATGGTATTTGTCTTTCTGACTTATTTCTCTTAGCATGATACCCTCTAGGGCCACTACTTTCAAAGAATATATTCACCCCTGTGTTCACTGCAACACTATGTACAATAGCCATGACATGGAAGCAACCCAAGTGCCCATCAGTAGATGAGTGGATAAAAAAACTGTGGTATACATGGAATACTATTGCCATAAAAAAGAATGAAATCTTACCTTTTGCAACAGCATAGATGGGCCACATTGATTTTTTTAAAGTGATGCTTCCCACCTGATTTCCTAAAGAGAGACAGTGAAAGACCGGTCAGCTGTATTGGTTGATTGCAATCCCTGTGTGTGTACCACATGCCCATGTTTGGGATAAGGACGGGCTCATGGAGTGGGAGAAGGGGATAGGAATTCCTCTCTTTTTCACTATTCTTTAGTGGCCCAGACATATTTTGAAAAGAGAATAGAAGAAATCCAGATGGTGTTCTAGAAGGTCTTTAAAATATAAAATATTCTGATTTTCCTGAGAATAAAGGAAGGGGCAGATTTAAATGGCTTGCTTATTTTTGACTGCTTTACTCTTTCTAATTGAATAGTAACTGAAATAGATTGAAATATTAGACAAAACTTACACTCAAACATTTTATTTGTTTCTATAAATGACTTAGAGCTCAGGTATGTGGGCAATTAATTTCAGTGTTTAAGGATTTACCACTAAAATTATATTTTCTTCTGAAAATGTGTTTATCACTGCTAGGTTAATGGGAACTAAAACTTCCCTGAATATTAGTTTTCACTCATTCAGTGAATATTTACTGGTGTACTATGTGCAAAGTACAGAGAGGCATAAATTTAAAGAACAGGGGATAATATAATTAGCATTACTTTAAAAATTGTGAAAAACCAAATTTGAGAGAAAGCATGTGAGACAGAAGAGAGATTTTTGGCCTCTGTTATTTCAGCCAGACTGGGGAAAGGCGGGGCATAGAAGTTCAATCCTAATAAATTAATGTTTAAAGTTAATTTATAAGAATAAGGAAGTGCTACCAAAATCCCCCTTTAAGAACTGTGCTCACGGAAGTACATAGAAGAGCTGGGTAAACAGTAGCAAATGAAAGGCAAGGCAAGGCTGTTGGGGGTAGAAGAGGCCGAGCAGGTCTGCAGGTAGGGGAAGGAGGGAGGCAGCTCAGGTGTTATGGGGGAAAGTTCCTGGCTTGTGCACAACAGATCTGCAGTTCTTTCCCACCTCTGTCAATTGATGGCTAACTGGGAGAGGCAGGTAAATTGGATAATTTTTTGAGGCTCAAATTACAGAGCAAACATAAGGTCAATTTGTGAATGGCTAAAGGCTACATCAATATGGACATTATCCTGTTCCCCTACAATATATTATCAGGGCAAATAGGTGCTCTGCCCCTCCAAATTGTTTCAGCCACATGTTCCTTGCCTCCTGCAGAAGAGAAACCAAACAGAGAATATGGGTGTTTTTGGCCTCCCACGGAAAGTGTAGAATGTAATTATAAACCCTACAGAGAACTGGAACTCTTCAGTCCCTCAAGACACTGCCTGCTAGACTTGTGTACAAAATGAAGTGCATGGGCTAGCCCTGAAAGGGCATTCCAGTACATTTAGGGTAAACAATAATTTATGCATCATGAGGATTAAAGCAACTTAAAAGGAGGTGAATGTTACACAATGCAAACAGAATGCAGAAAAACTGAAGGTGAGAGGATGAACAGTAAAAAGCTTTATGCAGTAGTTCTTACAGGAATTAAATTCTGAGCTTGCATTGGAAGAAGAAAAACTGAAACTGACTGAATTCAAGAACTAGTGAAAGACCAGTGGAAAACGATGGGAGAGAGGCTGGAAGGCCAGACCAAGGAGATGAGAACTGATAAGATGAGAAATGTGGACCTACGAGGAGTTCCCAAGCTAGACAATGGCTCGATGGAATTGATACTGGGGAAGATTGTTCCACCATTTAGCATCTTTTCAGAGGACGAGTAAGGATGGGGGACTGGACGATCATGTAAGTTATTGAAGGCATGAGGTTATAAGGGATGGTGGAGGCTGTGGAATCATAAAAGGAAGAGAGTGGGTAGATCTGAGAAACAGTGGAGAAGCATACTTGACAGTTTATTTCTGGTTTGAGTTAACCTATGTGTGACTCTTTCTTCTGCGCCCCATTATTTAGAGCCAGTTTTGAAGAACTAAAATTTCTATACTGTAATGGATAATGAAAGACTTCATGAAACGTCCCAGCTTGGGTTGCCCTGTATCCTGATTATAGACAACCTGGACTACTCAAACACAGTGTGTGTCTTTATCTCTGTGATAAAGCAATCAAAGACCTGCTTATGCAATGGGCCCCATCACACTTCAGTTGTCCTGGTATAGTGTAATTTTTCTTCTTACCCAGAAGGTCTGTATAGTGTTGCGTTACTGTCCTACTGTGTCAGCATTTTAACCGACTTCCTTGCTCTTAATGCATTAGTACTTGTTGAGCTATATTTTTGGCGAGCAATAATCGAGGTTTTGGATAATGAAACAAATGGCCTAATGAGTAATAATTACATTTTTGGAATGTACACTTTGTTCTGAGCACGTTGTGGGGACTTCCGGGACATTGATTGCTAGTGCTTGCTGCCATTTGTTGAATGTTTCCTGTGGTCTCAGTACTGTGTGCTAAGCATTTTACACGGATAATCTCATGTAATTTTCTTAACAATTATAAACTAGCTAGTGTTATTCCTTTCATTTTATAGATAAAGGGGCCAAGACATGGTTCTATCGGAGGTGCTGCTTTACTATAGCAGAACCAATTCTTGATAGCTTTGTAATGAGACTATGGTCATATTAAAATACCTTACTGATTCCTTAAATGAAACCTATGACAGCTCTCAGGGGAGAGAGGGCGAGACATGGCTGTGTGTTTTTAAGTTATTTTCTTAGATATAATTCCATTTCTAAATGAGTCAGGAACTTCTATATGCTTCTTTTTATGGAGGTATCAGTGACTTTTTAACAACTACCCTAACTTTTGTGGCTGTCTGACAGGATACTGCCTCTTGGAGCAGTGATGTCTTTCTCACTGGGGAGTTTTCCTTAAATGCTTGACAGCCGCTTACTGCAGGTGTCATAGACTTTGGGTGAGGGGAAGGGAAGTACAGCTGACCCTTGAACGACATGGGTTTGAACTGTGTTGGTCTGCTTATACATAGATTTTTTTTTCAATATATAGGAAAAAATTTTGGAAATTTGTCACAATTTAGTGATTTGTGGCAAATTTGACAATTTGGAGAGGTGTGACAATTGCAGATAAATCATGTCACCTAGAAATATCAAAAAAATAAGAAAAAACTAAGTATGTCATAAATATATATAATATATGAACATATTTTTTCTTTTTTATGATTTTCTTAATAACATTTTCTTTTCTCTAGTTTACTTTGTTGTTAAGAGTATAGTATATAACACACATAATATACAAAATATGTGTTAATTGATTGTTTATGTATGGTGAAGCTTCCAGTCAGCAGTCGGATTCTAAAAGTAATGTTTGTACTCAGCGATTTTCTAAAGTAGCTGAAGTTCTCAAGGAAGCAGTACAAATGCTAATAATAACTCTGTTTATTATCATTACAGAAAGCTTTTATTGAGCACTTTTTATCTGTACCAAACTGTACTGAATGTTTTACATGGGTTTTTCTCTATACTTTTTACACTAACCCCATGAGATAAGTATTATTATTAGCATCAGCTTTTAAACAAGGTTTCCAAGGCTCATAAAAGTGAAGCAACCTCCCCAAAGCTAGTAACTCACCCAGGACCCAGATCCGATTCTTGTGCCCGCCCTTTGCAGACGACTGTTGTTCTTCTTGCCTCTGTAGAATGTTCTCTGTCAATAGTAAATGACTGTGTCTGTTGCGCTCATGTATGGTTTAGCTTGCCAGGAAGTTAAAGCATTGTTAGTTGGATAAGCTAGGTTAATCGAAGGAGAAACGGTGGCGTGTTATTGGTTCTGAATGTTAAGCTTCAAATTATTTTGGAACCTGGTCTTTTAGTAACTAAATGTGTGGCTATTACATTTTAGGTAAAATAAAAAGAAAATCACATGAAATCCTAAGCTATGTCTTAGAATGGAATATGGGTTACTTTGCTCAAGATTACTTTTGCAAGCTCACTTGCAAAACTCATATTATTTTTAACATAGAGGGTATGCTGACCTATTCATCAGCATGGGTCACTTATCCAAGTCAGGTCTTAGGTAAAATAAAATAAAATAAAATAAAATAAAATAAAATAAAATAAATAAAATAAAAAAATAAAATAAAATAAAATTTTTAGTGAGTGATAGAAAACTAAAGGGGGTATTTATAATCTTTAAATGTTGTCTACTTTTGTAATTTTCACTCTTTTGTACTTTTGCCTGAAAATATAAATTCATTGTATAAATCATAATTTTTTCAATATTAGGGAAATCATCCTGATTATCTACAATGCCAATTTAAATCTTGAAGAAAAATCTGGAGTATCAAAAATACAAATTTTAGGTTCAGGATATAGACATGTGCACAGTTAAATGTGCTGATCAAGGAAAAAGAATTATTCATTAGCCTCAGAAAGCTCGTATTTTGATAGAGAAAGCTCTGGCAAAATCAAACAACCAAAAAAATATAGAACCACTTTCTAATCTAATTAAATGACCCTGTTTATTTCCTGTTTTGATTTTGGACATTATTCCAAGATGATCTCTCTAAAAGTATAATGACATGCCTAAAAATATAATGACAATTTTAACCTCACCATAAGGATAACTTTCCATTTTATGGTAAGTTCATGTTGATTTATTTTAAATTTTTTTAAAAGGTACTTAGAATTAAATTTAGAAGTTTTTGGATTTTCAAATAAGATTTTTGGGTTTATATTGACTGAATTATAATTTTATCAGTAATCTAGGAAAGTTATAATCTATACCCATCAATGAAGAAATAATCCATTTGCAGGTAGGAAACAATTAAAGGGAAGAAATAATCATGAACTTGGACATAAAAGTTTACAAATAAATACAGATCCTAAGTATCAGAGCATTCCCAATATACTTGTCAAGAAGGCCTAACTGAAACAATTTTCCTTCAGAAGGTTTGTTAAATTTTTTTTTAATCTTTATGAGGACACTTTTGAGAAAATGTATGGAGCATTTTTATTTTTATGAAAGTTGTGGAACAGAGTAGTGGAACTGACTCTCTGGAATTGAGAATCTTATTTATATCTTAATATAAATAATAAAGTGTGTGGTAAAGTGAGGTGGAGTATATGCACCTCTTCTAAGATTACTTCCATTTTAATAGAGAACATTACCTTAAGCTAAACAATGATGAACTATATAACTATTAGGAGGGATCAGGTTTTTGAAGGGGTAGAGATTCAGATATTTCTGATATTGCTTAGTTTATCACAATAAACTAAGAAGCCCTCTATGAAGAAGGAAAGGCACACAAAAGGATGTTTAAAGTCCCAAAGTCAATATTTATTTAAACCACTACTTTCTGTAGGTGCCTATACAATTTTTTTCCTCTCTACCATCCTTTGAATGTTTTCCCACTGCATTTTCTTGTCCCTCTTTGTTCCTTGTTTGCCATCTCTGTAAATTCAAGGAATTTCCCAAACATCTAGTGAGAAGATTGTAGTATATGGTTTACAGTGCCAATCCAGGTATAACATTCTATGATTTAAATTTCTGTGATGAACTTGGTAGCCTGGACATAGATACATAATAGACCAGGCAGCATCTTTAGTGAACTGCTATTGTTTTTATTAGCAAGAATGCTACACATGTGCTACATGACCCTTAGTCGTTTAGCAAATCAAGCCAAGAAACATTTTAATAATTTCCTATTACTGTTCTCACAAATTATTAATGTAGTGGCTTAAAACAATGCAAATTTATTATCTTATAGTTCTGTAGGTTAGAAGTCTGATGAGGGTCTCGCTGGGCTAAAATGAAGTAGGCAAAGATGGGTTCCTTTCTGGAAGCCCAAGGAGAAAGCTTGTCTGTGTCCTGGTCCTTTCCGGTTTCTGAAGACTGGCCACGTTCGCAGGCACTTGACTCTATTCCACCTCCAAAGCCAGCAGCGGTCCATCCAGCCTTTCCTTACGTTGCATCACTCGGATTGCGGTTCTCTTGCCTCTCTTACTTATGAGGACCCTTGTGATTGTACTGGGCCAAGTGGATATTCCACAGTAATCTTGCATCTGCAGTTCTATACCCTTAATAACATCTACAAATCCCCTTTGCCATGTAAGGAAATATGTTTCCTGGTTCCGGGGATTGCACAGTAAACATCTTTGGGGAGCCATCGTTCTGCCTTTCACAGGCATGAATAATTTTCATTTAATAGTTGAAAATGGTCTTGGTTGGAGGAAGTTATTATACAGCATTTTTGCTGGTTTAGTTGTAACTTTGGGCCCACATCCCTTTTTCCACTTTCTACATAAGGGCATATTCAAACTATCTCTAATTAAATAACTTTAGTAATAAAGAAGTTCAATTTAAGTAGCTATAGGTAACAGTCATTGAGCACTACACTCAGAGCTGAGAACATTTTATGCCTTATGTCACTCGGTTCTCCCAAAACCTTCTGCAGAAGGTATTTTTCTCCCATTTTATGAATGATAAAATCAAGGATTTGAAATTTTAAGTATTTTTCCCAAGACCACCACTTAGTGAGTGACAACTATGATAAGAACACAGGTAATGTGACATTAAGATTAGTGCCCTTATACATTCAAAACTCTGTGAGGACAGGGATATTTATTTGCAAATCTCATCACTCATTTGCACATCATCCACATTGGCCACCCACTCAATGTCTCTTGCATTCATGAATGGTCTTACATAGTAAGGTATTTTTCATTAATTTTCTGACTGGTACCATTAATGGCTGAGATCAATATGGACTTAATGACACAGTACTAAAGAGCAGTGTTACACTTACTGTCCTTAGTGTTCTCTGTGATGGTGGTTATTGGCACTAGGCCTCAAGAGTAGGCCCTCATCATTGCCATCCCTCTGCTCCTGGTATTGTACGTACATCTGTCATACCTTCTGCTGTACCTCTAGCGTCATCTTCTCACTAAACATTTTGGCAGCAACTTTAGAAACATCTGTTGCCCCTATCCTAGGAACAAACACGTTGCTCTCTATCAAATGAGGATGGCACTTGGCAGTTCATGCTTTAATCTTTTTCTGGAGTCCCTTTGTGTAAGTATAAATCCATAGGACTAAATCCCCACCTCCCTGAAAGTGTAGCAAAGGGCCAACCCCATGTAAAAGGCACATAGTAGAACAAATTGAAATTATGCAGGATGACCTTCTCCCACACAATAGTGAGGCATTCAACTTACTGGGATGTCACTTGTAGACACTTTCAGTGTAGCACCAAGAGGTTTCTATTCAAACACCGGTTCCAATCCTGACTCTGCCAGGTGACAGCTGGGTGATGTTAGGCAAATTTTTTAACCTCTCTGGGAAGAGAAAAGACCTTTACCTGTCCTGTCTGCATTAACTCTTACAGGTATACCCATGTAATTAAGATTCGGTCTCTGATCACTAAGAAAATCATCATTTTCTGAGTGAAAACTCAAGCACATGAAATAACCTAATTCATGTAAATAGAATTTACAAGTTATGGATGATCATTACTGAATATGTATTTTTTGATTTTCTTTTAAGAAAGAAAAGGAAAAAAAAAAAAGCAGCCCATGACATCCAGAAACTGATGATCATAGCTGGACTTCAAAATTCTTACAAACTGATCTCACACTTTAAAACTAAGCCATGTAGTTCTCCTGTTGGACATAAACAATCTCATAGACTATTGCAGACTGGTCACTGTGAAAGCAACAAAATACTCAGTATTTCCCTCTCTCACTAATGTATGACTATGGCTTCTCTACCAGTTGCAACTTTAGGCTTGCGCTAGTGCATAGATAAGATTCGTTCCGATATCCAGTAATGGAATTGCCCTTACCTTCTGACAAACATTCAATCTGGAATGAACCTCCATTTCCTCAGAGCCTTCTCAAAATTATCTAAGAAAAGCCCAAAGCCTATAAAATGTTCTAACACCAGCTTACTGACATGTCTCACAGTTCAGTGGGGTGTGCATTCTTCCTCCGTGCAATGAGTAGCAAACTCAACTTATTAAACTACAGCTAGTGACCTTTAGCCAAAGTCGTTGCCATTTCCAAAACACTAATTAAGTTAATAACCTAAGTCAGGTAGTTGTGTAAAATCATAAAATTCTACAACAGTGTTTAACTTTCTTCTTTAAAAGCAAATTTTAGTATTTTATTCATATATAGGGTTTACAAAATCAGTAAGAATAGAAAAACTTATAATGAAGAATAATATCTCCTTGAATGCTCTTTCCATCCCAATCCCAGGTGGAAATATGATACCGTGTCAGTCTCCTCATTTTATTCAGAAGCTTGACTGCAATATTTAATTGCCAAAAAAATTTCTTGTTCTCTGATTACCTTTTCTTCATTGTATTCACTTAGATTTTGGTGTTTTGCAATATCCTTTTGACTTTCTGTTCTGTGGACACAAATTTGATGTCATTATGTTTTTATTATTAATATTATTTTAGATAATTTTTGTATTTCTGAAATGCTATACATGTGTCTTTCTCTTACTTCCTTGTTATAGAAGTGATTTTTTTTTCCCCTTGTTGTTCAAGTTCAGTTGTCTCCATTCCCTGCCACCACTCCCCCCACCCCGCCTCCCCCACCTCCCACCCTCAATCTGATTGCCTGTTTATATTGCCAAGAGTGAGGATTCAGGAAAGTTGACCCACGTTTGCTGGGGTGAGCCTTTATAGCATGGGTAGTCTTCATACTTTTGACCCCTAAATGCCAGAATGCTAAAGACTCTGTTTTTATTTACCAATCAGTGGGCCTGTCCTAATTGTAATCAGTCATATATGAAGACTTTGTGTATGAAATTTGCTTTTAAATTAATTACATTATAGCATCAACCTATAAAAACAGTATGGCTTTAACCCTGATTTGTTCTATAATCTTTTTGTTTGCTTACAGAAAAAACAAATAGGGAAACTCCCAAAAACCTTTATTAAAGAATTAAGTTGCTATTTAGAGACCAATCTAGTTTGCATATCATTACTCTTTCTGACTTCTTGGGCAAAACAATGAAAAAACATCCTGTTATTGTGTTCATTTTAGTTCTATCATGAAAAACAAAAAACAAAAAAAGCTCTCCACTGAGTTCACATCTGACCCCAAGTATTTTATGCATTTTAACTTATTTCATTTTCATACCCTATGAATCAACTTATACATTCTTTGTATGGCTTTTAAAATACTGGCATTTAAATTTTTTCTTTGTTTTAAAAAAATTAAAAATTTTATACTTAAAAAACCCTGATTAGAATTATAAGTATGAATATCAATTCAATGCCTAATTTTTAAAAAGATTTCACTCTATTTAATTTTTACATTTTCCTTTTCTGAATGGCAATACAAGTATTCCATTTAAAATAATGACATGACATTTATCTTTAAAATAAATTTAAATTTTAAGAAGTGATTCTTTTTTTCCCAATTCCATGTCTTATTTAATTTTAGTTAAACTCAAAGTTACATGTAAACTCAAAGTTGCAAAGTTACATGTTTTCACATTCGAACTCTAAGATCACTTTGCATGAAAATCAAAAGCTATTGTAATATTTTTTAAATAGGTTAGTTACTTTTATCAGCTTCTTTGTGTGGGACATTCAAATTATCCGAATTTACATTTACTGTCTGTTGTCATAAGTTACTTCATCTATTTGGAATTTGTAGTATTACTTTGGGAAATAATGTTGTTTAAGCTTTTAACTCTTAATTTGCAGAGTCAGGGAAAAAAATAACAACATGCAGAAGTCATGGCGGCAACATGATCTCTGGGCTGCAGAGTCTAAGCTGAAATACCTAATATCTCACAGTTGGGAACAGAGAGTTACAAATCAAATGCATCTAGTTTTCTAGGATCTGAAAGACAGCTTTATATAAAGTCATACTTTCAATTGCTATAGGAATATATTCTACATTTACAGTAATTGAAATTAAATATGTGATATTTAGAATGTAGCTTTTGTTGCTTATTTAAGAAGATAGAGTATGTAAAAAAGACTAGTAAAATTTCAATATTCATGTGTCAAGCCTAGTGCTAATAGGCATGGATTAAGAAGCAAAGACTTTAATTTGATGAAAGCTTATGCTAATACAATAAAAATAAATATATTTTATTGAGAGCTGTTCTTACTGGTAATGATGAACTGCAAAAAGCCATCTTGTCTTCCACATTTTTAGTGTGGTAGAGTCTTGGTGAATTTTTCAGGTAATCTTATAGTTATCATGATGGTATTGACATTTCACATTTGTAAGCACTCTGTGGCTTTTGACAGACTTTCACACTCATCATGTTATGTTATCTTTACAATCACCTTCAAAGCAGGAAAACACAGCAGAAAATATAAACAGGAATTTGCTTAAATATCTGCTGGCAAAAGCCTGGAAGTCCAATTGAGTGACAAATCTCTTTCACTAATGGCTAGTTTCAAAGGTAGAGTCAGGTGAGAAAGTCAGGCAAGTCATGTAGGAGAGAGCCGTGAAAAAGGTCTTCATGAATTTATACCTGCAAATAATGCAAACTGGAGAACTATAAGCCGTATTTGAACCATATGTATATTTTATTTTGCCAGCATTGCATTTTGAATTTAGTGCCCTGTGGTAGCAAAGTAGCCTGAATCCTCTCCAATCTCTATTCTCTTTCACCTGGATTTTGGTTACTGATTTGTGATCACTTCGCGAGCTTTGAAGGAAGGGCCACCTTGGTTCCTAACTCTGGAAAACTTTAGTTTCATTGTGTTCTATGTGACCAGGGTTCTGAAGACCATCAAGATACAACCCTTTCTAAACACATTGTAGATTTTTTCCCCTTGGTATGGAGGTCAGAGAGACCCCATGTCTTTGGGTGCAATTAGGAAAGACTTCAAGGAGGGGGTGATTCCAAGATGGGCCTTCAAGAATTGACCTCCCTAAAATGGTTTTGTTCAGATGGTCTGACTCATAGGAAACAGCAGGAAAATTGGAGACCTAGATTGTTTAAAACTTGAGTAAATCACTGCATGTATTTATACTACTTAGTCATCAACTCAATTGTCCAAGTCAGAAGCCTGTGAGTCATCCTAAACCTCGTCTCTCTTCTACCCCATTTGGCTGTTAGGAATGTCTGTGGCTTCCCTGCCTAAGGGTTTCTTCAGTATCCTCTTTACTGTCCATGATTATAGGCCTTAATGTCTTATGACAAATTATCTTTCTCTTTGACTCTGAGGCTTCCCTGCCTGCAAGGCTCCAGTGTCTCTCCATGGCCTTCATAATAAAGAAAAAGTTCCTAGGCATAACATAAAAAGTCCTATATGGCTTAGTTCCTCCCTCTCTCTCTGTTATCTCTTGATGTACACTTTCACTAACAAACTATTTGTATCATTCTGCTTTATGTCCTAAAACTTTGGCCATATCATTCCCTTTGTCTGAAACAACCTTTCTCCACATTGCTGGCAATGTCTTACTTCCTTTTAAGACTTATATCCAGCATCACCTTCTTAAAGAAGCTTGTCTTGGTTCTCCTATGTTGGTGGCCTTTAATTAGGACAGTGAGGAAACTCCAAGAACTTACAAGAGAACATTATACAGCTCTGTGTCCATCTGCATATGCTTTCAGCCTACTTTTTTCTTTTTTTACCATTATCCATTTTTGCAACAACCAGTTGTGCATAGGTGTGATCTGATAACACCATGTCTCACCTACACCTCACCTCTGTTTTTCTCGACCTCACCCCACTTCTGAGGTGTCCTGACATATGTGAACATGGAAATAGGTGAGAATCACTGGTAGTGATGAGGAGTCCTAGACTTATGTGAGATAAGTGCCAGTATATAAATATTCTCTTCCATGTCTCCCACAGATGATCCTGAAGCAGATTCTACATGGTTGTGTGGAGGGCGCCCCTGGCATTAAACCCCATTACCCTCTGCAGTTACTAAACCAATGACTACTGAAGTTGTCTCTCTCCTTTCCTTCTCTCTTCTTTCTCCTGTTTCTTAGGACCAATTCTTTCCTCAGGCTGTTTTCTGGGAGGTACAAGGCTAAGAAAAAAGATATAAGAGTATGGATGTATGTCAAGAAACCAGCTTCTCAAATTCAATATTTATTTTCAGAATTCAAAATTTTTATGTGTATTCTTTTCTAAAATTGGTCTGCCTGAGACTATATGTGAAGAGTGATCAGTAAAAGACTTTCAAGCATAAAAATTACATTCTATGGGAGAATTAGAATAGAAACATATTTTCATTAAGAACAAAAAGGAGTGATGGGAAATCTCTGAGGTTTAAGAACTTATTTGTGCACTTTTAGAAATGGATAATAGTAGGCAATAAAAGAGTGATACAATAGTTTTATTTTAAAATGTCCACATTAACTCCTTTCAAGAAACTATATTTATTGCTACTCTTTAAACTTATGACAAAAATTTTGGATACCAATTTTAAAATATGAATTGAGGCATGTAGTTTTAAAAAATTATTTTAGGGGAAATGTGAGCCAAAATCTGAAGACTCCTGTTCTGGACCAGGAACATTTAAAGTACTAATGCCTGGATCCCCCTGCCAGAGATTTGGAATGGATTGGTATAGGGTAGGGCCTAGGAATTGTTATTTTTTTAAGTCTTAGTAAGTGACTATATGGTTAGCCAGAGGTGAGCTTCATTGCCCCAGACTGCTCTCTCCCCATTATTATCCCAGGCATAGCACTTATCGCACATCACGCAGAAATAGGGCTCACTCAGATGCCTACAGGGGTCAGGTAGGATCTACAAATTAGTCAAGTGAACCAGGTTGGGGAACTGGAATGAATTAGATAACACATGTCCCCTCCCAGGGAAGAAGCTCATAATCAGTTCCAGCTGACCCTTGATTGCTGAAAAAAAATGGGCCCAGTGATGCCAAATATAGAAATTGTTCAAGAAAAGCATGAAATGTAGTTTTTTGAAATGGGAAATACATGACTTTAAAACATTGCCTAAAATTTTTCTTACCTCCTCCTCTTTATTTCATTCTATTTTTAAAATCCTCACCCATGGGAGAGGAAGTGGGGTGTTGGGCGGAGAGAGCAAAGAGAGAAAGAAACATTGATGGTTGCCTCCCATACACTTCTGATCAGGGGTCAGCCCCACAACCTGGGTATGTGCCCTGACTGGGATTCGAACCTGCAACCTTTTGGTGTATGGGACAATGCTCCAACCAACTGAGACACCTGACCATGGCTTTATTTCATTCTTTGAAAATGGCATTGCAGGCCAAATACAAGTGTGAGTCAAATGGCATCCATGGACCCTCATGAACCCACAGTTCTGCAATCAGTGGAAATATTATGTGAGAGTCTTGCTTCCTATTGTGCAGGGTCTCCAGTGCAGGGATAGATGTTACTCCTCTCTTTCCTGCACTGACACTTAGGATATGAGGGATGAGCTACGTATTTATAGAGCTAACGTTCTTTAAGTTTCTGTGCAGGGTTCTCAAATGAATTGGATCATTGATAAGACAGCCCACCATATTCACTGTTGTATAGTTGTTTTTACTCCAAGGCTATAAAAATGATCTTGCCTCTTTATTCTTCAGGAAAGAAAAAACTATCTCATTGTTATTCTAACAAAGGTGAGAAACTAACTGTTTATTAGGGGAAAATTGTGAACCTTCCTCGGAATGTTAAAAAAGAATGAACTCTACAAAAAATGTTTGATTTATTTGTTTGAAAGGTTAATTTAGATATGAAATAATTCTGGATCCTTCCAATGGTACTTAAAAACATCATTTGATGCTTGAGGATCAAGAAGTAGAAAGGAGGCTAATGTTATGAAGGAAACAAGTTAAAAAGAAAACATATGTAAGTGTTTAAGAGGCTAGAGAAATCTACCAAAACATTAATCATCCCCAAAAGGGATTAAATGCTTTGACAATTTATTGGTTAAAAAATGCCATATGATAAATATTTGGAGTTTAATAAAACTCATTTGTATTCTGTACAGCTTTATTTCCCCTAGTAGAGCGTATGTCCAATTTATCACTATTTAGCCTTTATTTTTAGTGTTTTACCAGGAAATTGAGTGGGTGATATAGGCCATAAAAATATAATCAATTGCATTTCTTGTTCCAAGATATGTTAAAGTTTTATTTCTTTTTCATTCTTCAGAATTCTAATTATTTTTCCACACATAAAATGTAAAAGCTCACACAACAAACTCCATATGACAGCACTACAAGTAACTTCTCTGTTTTTGTCAAAGATGACCTACAAATCATGGTTCATGCAACTTTTGTTTTGTTTAACCTTTTAAAGTGGGAGATCAGTGTGGAAGGATCAGGGACAGCGTATTTGTTTTAAAATGCACGTTGTAATTCCAGTTGTCAGTCTCCTGGCAGCTGCTCATCGCCTGTGGCTCTTCACGCCCTTCTCCCATCCAGGTACTAACCGGGCCTGACCTTGCTCGGCTCCGGAGATCAGACGAGATCAGCGCAGTCAGGGTGGTTCGGCCGCAGATTTCACTCCTTTTTCATTCAGACAACTTTCACTGAGCACCTACTAGGCGTGGAAGACAAGAAAGGCTCAGCTAAGCATTTAGAAGCTGTCCCACTCTGTGCAGGCTTTCTTAAAAGACTTTGAAATTATGTTTGTGTGTGGCTGGGAAGAAGAGATAAATCTGGTAGAGTTTTTATGTCAAAATAATGCCTTATATAAATTTCGTCAGTAATAAGTTTTCCCAAGAAATGATCGTGTGATCCAATATGTAATAAATATTTTATTTAGCTTAAGAGGACCCACTTTACCACCTTCCCCCCCTTAGCCCAAGAAATAAACAAAAATCTAAATTGCCTGTAAGCTTTACGTGTGGACTTGAAGTGAAAAAATTGAGCTGAAACTCTCTTGCATAGGGGTATATTAGAAATAGGTCCTTTTAAATTCAAGGGGAAAGCCTCCCACTGTTTCTTCATATTTCCACTTTGGCTCATTTGGGTTTGGATCTGACTGGGCCAGACAGCTAGTTGGCTGCTGTCTGCCTGAGGCTACTTACCCTAAGGCAGAGAGGCTCCTGGCTTTCAGAGTCGTCAGCTGGCAGAATGATTTGATATATATATATATATACACACATACCATATATAAAACATATAACTTAAATATACATTTATTTATCCGCTTTTAAGTTAAAATGTTAAGGCAATTTATGACAAAAAGCCTCTTTAATAAGCTTAGTGAAAGACATTAAATAATAACCTAACATAGTCAACTTCTTACATGTGACAAATGCTGTCATCATAGGGCTGTTTCTTATGTCAACCCTTCCGAAAAGCTCCAGGTTTATTATTAAAATGTAGTTCTTCGAGGCCTTCTCATTGGGGAAACTAGAACAATTCTATGAGAGAGAAGTCTCTGCTGGTCTGATTTCATACAGAGACACAGTACAGACAACCTAGAAGAGTGTTTCTCCATCTGTGGCCCATGGACATCTGTGCATCGATAATTTAAGGTACTTGTTAAAAAGGCGGATGGCTGGATACTCTACCAAAGAGTATTTGGCTCTACCAAATTCCAGTCCCTGGGCCGGAGCTTCCATGTCTGCATTGTAACCTGTCCACATGAACCTTACAGTAAAATTTGAGATGTAGAAGAGTGCATGGTTAGAAGTATCGTCAGTTATCTATCCCTCCTTCATATGGATAAATCCTCTTTCAACAGAACTCCACAGTGGTGGGGTCAGAGTGCAAATGTTCTTAGTTGTCTGAAGAACATCTGCCTACAGGTGGGAAAACAACATTCTGTTACCTCCGAGTTCTCTGGCTTGTTTGCACCAAACCCTCCAGCCACATATACCAGCTACCGCTTGGCCTTCCCAGGAACCTTTCACTCTTGCGAAGCAGAACACCTTTCCTCGTGCTGTCCTTCATCTATTGCCACTGCATTTCGGTGATTACCACCATCAGCTTTGCACTTATGACTTCCAAACTTCCAGTAGAACCTAAACTACAGTATTCTCCTATTTACTGAAGTGAGAGCTTCTCAAAAACCCTAGAGATAAGTGTTATTTTCATATTCATTTTATAGATGAGATAACCAAGACTCACTCAGGTTATGAACTCACGACCAAAAAGTGAGGAAGTAGCAGAAACAAGACTCACGCCCTTCTTTCTATAGCCACTCCGCTGGGTTGCTGCTATGAGAGTGTTTGCAGCCTGGCTTTCTGGACAACAGTGTGAAGAGCATTGATTTCTAATACCTTAGCATAGCTAATATGAAAAAGAGAGTCGGCCTAGTTCTTTATTTACTTATCCTCTACAAGATTTTACATGTAATTTTAATATCAAAGGAAGGATATTAAATCTCACTCATGTGAATTCTGGTCAACAATAATTCACAGACTAAAAATAATTACTGCATAAATGGGTAGATTAGATATGGATTATATGTCTTTTGTGAAAAAAAAAACTTTTAAAAAGGTAAAAGAGACAGCGCATTGTTAGAACATTAGCTTGAATAAAAAAAAAATCAGCAATGACATATATTTTCTTTGTAATGAATTCTTTCCTGGATCTTGACATAAAGCTTTCCAAGACTTCTATCTCCTCACTCCCTCATTTAGAATCTAATTTGAAGTGAACTCATAAGAGAATAAAACTGCAGAACTCAAAGTCTTAAAGATCTCAAAACTCAATTCATAATTTTAATGTTACTCAATTGTTTCTTGCATTGGCCATTGTCAAAAATCTTAATTGCATTCTTATTGCATCTACATTTAATAATTATTTATGTTTTTTAGAGACTTCAGTAAAAAGAGACTATGAGCTTAATATGCCAGATGGAAATATTTGCAAATTGACACACTTGTTGAAAATTCTAAAATCTGTGTGTAAGTGTAGGCAGGGTTTTGTCACCTAAATTCTATGCAACCTGTATTCTGATCCTGGGTGTAACATTAATGAACTGATCTTGTCAGCATCCTCATTTTTATAACCAGGGGTTGAATCTCTACATGGTGATTTCTTGTTCTTGGAAATCTTTAAATTGTTGACTAATGGAGTTTTCACTGTCGCATGCAGTAGACTTGAAGATACTTTGCAAGGAGACTGGGCACCCTGTGTTGCTGTAAATTGCCTGGGAATATGAAAAATTGAGCATATGAAGTAGAGAATTATTTGAGCATATAAAATTCTGAGCAAAAATTGAGCAAATAATTCAAGATACAAGTAGAGAAAATAATTAGACTACAACTTTTTGTAGCTCCTTTTTTGTCATGTACTTAATTGAATATGAATCTGTAAACTTCCTAAAGAGGTGTTTTGAGAACAGAAATATGTATTTTAATTCATTTCCTTTACTAGATATTTAGATAACATCATAGTTGTATCTCTGAAATACACTCTGGTCTTACCTAACGTCTGGAATGGCATACCATTTTCCCCAGAGTCTGTAATATTTGATATACTACCATCCAAATATCTTCATACACAGTCATAAGAGTATTGCTAAATATAGAGAAGTAGAATGATTCAATATAGCAATGTATATGTAGTCCAGAAGATCCTTTGGGAATAATAAACTTGATGAAAAATTTGGATTTTAGCAGCAATTTAGAAAATTTACTCATCAAGTATTTTTTGCTAGCCATTAATTCCTTGACCATGTTGGGTTTATAGATTATTGGGGTGAGGGCAGACATTGAACAAGAAATTTCCAGACGAATTTAATAAAAAGAGAGGTATAAGGTGCTGTGGGAACTAAAAGAGGGTGGTGAATTTATCTAGTTCAAAGGGATGGATCAATAGGAATGACTGGGGAAAACTTCTCTGGTGAACAGACGTTTAGCAGAGACCTGAAGAACAGGCAGATAAGGAGCCCCAAATCAATTTGAGGAAACTGTTTTAACCGGAGGGAATTTCTTATTCTTAAGAATAAGAAGAATTTCTTATTCTTAACCGGAGGGAGTTTTCAAAGCAAGAGCGAGTGTCCAAAGAAGACTAGTACAGTTGTAGTACGAGTCCCAAAAGGAAAATGAAACATGAGGTAGACCAGAACTTGAGTGGGTTTTTGAAAGCCAATGTCAAGATGTTGGTCTTATTTAAGGGAAGTTATTTAAGAGTTTTAGGAAGGGTGGAGCTGAAATCAAAGAGTATAATAAGAGTTGTATTTTTAAAAATAGGAACATGTATAAAGGACCCATGGACAAAGACAACGGTGTTGGGGAGAGGATTGAATGTGGGAAGTGGGAGGTGGGCAGAGCAGAGGAGAGTAATTGGGAAAAATGGGGACAGCTGTAATTGAACAGCAATAAAAAATAATTTTTAATTGTGAATAGTTTAAGACTCAAAAGTATTTGCAAAAATGGTATAGAGCATGTTCATGTACCTTTTACCTAGTTTCCCCTAAGGATAATATGTTACATAACCATAGTATAGGGTAAAAACCAGGAAATTTATGTTGTTACAAGGTTATTAACTCAGGTTTACACCTTATTTGTATTTCACAGTTTTCACAAGCTGATTTGTGTGTGTGTGTGTGTGTGTGTGTTTAATTTATTACAATGTGTAGAAAGGACTGGACAGGATTAAGTGTGGATGCAGGGGAACAATTTGAATCAACTTGAAGTATAGTTGGTAGATGAAGGTGTGTTAAACAGTAAGTGGCAGGGAGATGACTAGAAGTGGACAGATTAAAAAAAATTAAGAGGTAGAAAGAATCAATGGGTCGAGGTGACTGGTTAAGAGTTGTGAGGGTGGGAATGATGTCAAAAGTCAAAGATGACCTCAAGTCTTACATTTTGAGCAACTGAGTGGGTACTGATACTACTGGTTAAGGTCCAGAGGTCTAGAGGAGAAGAAGATTTGTTCAGAAATGCATTCAGTATGACCATGGTGAGTTTAAGTTACCTATATAGGCAAGAAGTCTTTCAGCCAGAGCTCTAGGTATAGATTTAGGCATTGCCAGCATCTAGACAGTAGTTTTGGCAAGATTATCTGAGGAGAATATGTTAAATTAAAAGAAAAAAGACCTTATAGTAGAGGTCCAGGAACTATTCATGTTAAGTGGGCTGACAAGAAGGAGGAGCTTGTAAGGAGACTGAAAGGAAATAACAGAGTCAAGGTCTGGGAGGACAGAAGGTAAGGAGTTGGGGAGAGAGAAGGGGAGGGATAGGCAGGGGGATGGGGAGGGAGAAGGGGAGGGGAAGTCAAAGGGGAGGAAGAGGGGGACAGACAGGGGAAAGAAAGAAGAGACAAGGAAAATTAGCAGATTGATATTATCTAAGCAAAGTGAGTGTTTCAGAGAATAAGTATACTGGTAACCTCTTTCCTTTGACTCCATGCAAAGTCATACTTGAGCAGTTTCTTGTGGTTCTCTGAGTGTGCCATTCTTTTATTTTTAAAATTTAGTATTTACAATTTTGCAAACTCAACTTCAAGATAAAGCATGATATTTTCTGCCACATTGTTAACATCTTCTAAAATATTATTTTGGATTGACAATACTTGAATATGTCATATTTTATTAATGCATTTTTTAAAAGTGACCAGGAACTTTAAAAATGTGGAGAAAAAACTGAAAAACTGTACATAAAAGTTTAGGTTTAAGAAAATCCATGTGAGCATGGATTTAAAATAGATTTCATGTGATATGACATATAATGTACAGTACATATATCCAACAACTGGGTCATGCCCCAGTCCAACTGAAATTAAATTGGAATGTTGGATCCTGAGTATACTTTAAAAATTGTCCCGATTGACTCCAATTCCCAGTGTGGGTAGTGAATTATTTGAACCTAGAAATACTATGGTAATCTTAGATAAGAAGGTTCTATATAGGAACTTAGATAAAGATACGGCTGAATGGAAACCTTATTGAGGCCCCTGTAAAGAAGGCTATGCTAAATAAGTTTTCCTGCAAAAAAAAGAAAAAAAAAGAAAAAAAAAAGAAAAGTTGTAGCAGGTAAATAAATTGCAGAGGTTGCGGAGGTTTTAAGGGGATAAATGGTAATGGAAAAAATAAAAGAAATAAATAGAAGATAAGGGATTTGCAGTGTACCTGCTGGGAAGTGATCCTCACAAATCCCAAAGGGGATTCAGGGTTGGAGTTAGTGGGGCAAAGTTTTAATTTATAGTCGATGTATGCTAAGACTATCTGAGACATTAGTTCAGAATAACCAGATAAAATAATATCTCCTGAGACCACTCAATATTAGATGTGGGGAAGGGGTCATATGAGTGCAAGTAAGAGATAACTGAAGGCTAAGCTAAGGTTTTAGTTAAAGGAATGATGCAAGAAAAGGTTAGTGATTAAATGCAGTAAGAAGAAATGCATTTGGATTTTTCTAGAAGTGTGATGGGGAACCATAATAAATCAAAAATTACTTTGGGGATTTTCACTAGGAAAGAAGGTAGCATCTTGTTGGTTTCTGTAACGTACTATAGAACAAAATTGTGGGTATATCAGGGATAGGAGAAGAAAACTATATGCCAAATTTAGTGTAAGTTAGCAATGGAACACCTGGTTCCATGAATTTAGGCAGAATTCCAACTGGGTATGTACTGAGTGGATAAACAGGTATCTTAGCATGTCATTATTTCTGAAAATATGCATTAAAATTAAAATTATAATTAAAAGCATGTACTTTTTACTTAGGCATTTACTCCCTACCATGTTTTCAAAAGAGCTTCAGGTAGCTAAGAAGCTGGGTTTAATGGCTACACTTATCCATGAATGTCAGGACAAAATAATAAAGATGATAGTAACTTCAAGAGTCAAAAGGGAAATGAGGTATTCATTTTATTAACTATGAGCAAAGCTTTATGCTAGGCTGACATTTAGAGCTTCACAATACTATATTTGGTGCAGAAATCTTAATGATCCTCGTGGTGCAGTCATTTCTCTGAATGGTGTCATTTACAAGACAATTCTCAGCTTAGGCCGTAAATAGGGGGGAGGGTAATGAGGCTTACCAATGCTGAGTGAGTGAGTCAACGCGTAATTAATATTGAGTCACTCTCATGCTCTCTATTGCCTGCCTTCCTGCTTAATGGCTTTTTATCTGCAGTAACTGGGTATGAAAATAAAATCTGTTAAATGAGTTTCTTGTATAGATTATCCTGTCAGGTTGCTAACAAGTGTTATTTCTTCCACACTAAGGAATCCTTCTCATTCCAAAGGTGGCAGTCTAATTTTGATTTGATTCATGTTGATTGCCATTTTGCCCTGATAAATACGGAGGAATTCAGGCTCTTAAGGTATTTTTTAACATATAATGTACCCTCATCTCCATGTAACCTTACCACAATAAACTTTATAGACTTGAGTACATATCTGTTTTGTATTGTGGTATATGATTTGTGTATGATTTTTAAATGTGGAGGATGGCAGTAAGTCTTCTTGGCTTTCTTATAAGTAATTATGTTTCCAGTCAAGTTTCTGTGGCTGTGATACCCTTATGCTTATTGTAATCTGAGGAATAAAGCCATAGTAAATATATTTTTAAATTATTTTTTTATAAATTGGAACAATGGAGAGCAGTGCTTATTGTTGCTAGGCTAAAGCAGAATAGCGACTTACAATTAATGATTGAATCATATTAGAGGGAAAGACCAGTGTTTTGACAAAAACTAATCGTTTGGAAAACATATCTCTAGTGGATATCAAAAGGAAAAGTTAGGTGTTCCTTCTCTGGAAATACTTCCTTCCTATCACCTCCCTGATCTTTTCTTTCTTATTTCTGACATTTCTCAGTCTCTTTTGTGAGCTCCTCTCCCCGGACCCACCCCTAGTTTGGTTTGGTCCCCTGTAACCTCCCCAAGTCTAAGCCACCTCGGTCAACAGCGCCACTGTCCATTCAGTTGCTTAAGCCTGTGACTGCTGTTTTCTCTTGTCCCCACATTTAATCTACCTACAAGTCCTAGGGCTTCTACTTGCAAAATATACTTTCAGTTCATTCTGTTCATTCAGTTCACACTTCTGTGCATCTCTGCTGTTACCCTCCTAATCTAAGACATCATTATGTTTTGCTTGAAAATAGTACAATAGCATCTTTTCTGAGCTTTCCTTCCACTTAACTTCCGCCTGCAATTGCCTCAGTTCACTCATTGAAATCTTAGTGGTTTTTTTAAACATAAATCAGACCATGTCACTATCCTTGTCTCACTCTGTTAGGAGATTTCCATTTCACTGAGACTCCAGCTGTTTTCCACAGTCTTCAAGGCCCTGTCTAAATGAGCCCCAGCTTGCGTCTCCAAATTCATTTCCCGCCGTCCTTTTTCTCATCAGAGGCTCTAGCTCACAGGGGCTTCCTTTTCCAAACTTGAGCCTGAAAACATTCTGTTCCTTTTGCTTTGAGTGTCTTTCTCTTAGATCTCCTATGCGTTGGCTCATTTTATCCTTAAATCTCAGCCTAAATATTACATTTTCAGACAGGTCTTTATTTTACATCCCCGATAGGTCTTCCACTTTATTCTACTGTTAGCACCCATTTTGTAGCCTTCCAAACATTTTCTCTATTTTAATGATATTGTATGTTTGTTTGTTTACATCTATGTTGTCTCTCCTCTACCATTAGATTTTTACTTTAAGAAGGCAAAAGTACTCTATTTCATTTATCCCTGTACCCCCAATGCCAATTATGAGGCCCTCAAGAAATGCTTGTTGAATGAATGAATGAATATATGAATATAAATATGAAAGGATGAATGAACAATATAAGGGTTAGGCTGAGCAGAATGCTGTCTAAAGGTTAACTGATATACTTAGAGCAGCATGACCTTGAAGACGGGCTCTGGGGTGAAAGTTGAATGTTACATCAACCATTTCCCTAACTATTGTGACTGATTCATTTCTGAAAGTTTTTATTGGGAGGTTAAAGTTAGGTAACATATGCAAAGCACTGCAATTAAAAATGCTCCAAAGATTTTTTCCTAGTTAGGTCTTCTTGTACTGAGACTCTACCCACAAGAAAAGATAGCATGTCCTCATGACTTACCTACTTCTCTTTACATTTCTTCATCCCTTTCCCTTCTCCCTCATTCACTCCAGAGAGTGAGACAATCGTAGAAACCATGGAATGGGCTGTGTGTAGAGTACTTGTCCAACAATCTCTACCTTTTATAGCACCTACACATCTAGGGGTATGTTATAACCCAACCACTCCATGAAAGGGTCCCCTGATATTCTGGAAGCTGTTTCCCCAGGAATATTCTGGAAGCATTGCCTCCTGTCTGCCCTCTGAATTTTGTTCCATCAAGCTGAGTCAGGTTGAAGAGTCAATGTTTGAACTCAGTTCTGTCTGAACTCCCTTTGGATTAATTCTTAAGGTTATGTATCTGTAGACCCCACTTTTACTCAGACCCACAACCTCAGGGATCAAGTCTTCTCCCTTCTATATCCTATCTCTGACTTTTGGAATCTCGGCCTGACAAAGTCCTTAAGTTCACCCTTTGACTGGCTGGAGGCACTCAGTGTTAGATTATGTACCTGCAAATATATTTTTTGCAATTCAAGCATATTGTGTGTTATGAACCCCATGCCTTCTGCATTTATTTATTATACTCATCTCCTTGGCTTCATGGCCTGCCTAAATTTCTTTATGGCTTCTCTGTTTTTTATTTTTTTTGTCCTTTTATCACTGATGTTTGTGACCTTATTTCACAAAGGATACATTTTTAGGACTGATTTTTCAGATTTGTAGGTACAGCTTACTTCCATAAATACTGCACACATGTCAGAAGCCACTCTAGGTCACTTTTTAAATCACTTTATGGATAATTATGGTTGTGTTATGAACCCATGAATCACTATTGCTTGTATGTTCCTGCAGGGGCTGAATTTGAACCTAGAATTGCTGTGTTCGAAAATAATAAATATTAACTATTTGCTACTAAAAAGGATACATCTTTAAAGGACAGCGTGGTACAAGTAGGTAAATAGACACTAGTGGACTCAAGTTATAAAATCATATTCATTTGTCCTCCTTATTTCCTTCCTCCCTTTTTTTCTACCCTCTCAGTAAAAATTTAAGGTAGCTAACTCGTTAGATGATAATGCATATGCAATTGTACTAACATGTTTTGTTTAGTTTACAAACCATGCATATTAGATTTCTACTATAATAATATAGAAAATACTAATATTTAGTATCTTATATCCAGACTTTGAAATATATCTGTATTCTAGGTCATTAATTATTGAGTTTTTCTTGGAATATTATATTTTAGCCTATATGCGTAATGAGCACTTCCTTTTTATTTTGAATTCTAATACACATTCCCCCAAATTGACAGTAAGTTTTTGTACACTTTATTCCACTCCATATTTGTATATCAAATTCATCTGCAATAGGTTTGTGGGAAGGGTGGGAGAGGGAGAGTGAGAGAGAGAGAGAAAGAGTGTGTGCTCAAGACAGAGAAGAGAAAATATGTGAACACACAGGAGTCCAGAGAAGTTAAATTTTATTCCTAAATTCAAGTGTTTTTTCCATATTAGAGGTTATCTTTCTGTGGAAACCACAAAACATGCTCATACTTCTGTAATGTGGAGAATGAATTAGATCAGAAAGGGAATCTCTCTGAATGAACCACCACAGAATTTTTTAAACCATAAAATTGTCAAATGGCCACAGTTTCCTGCTGATACTGGTGCAGTGGATTGGTTCAGTTTTTGTCCAAGTGAGTTTGAACATTAAAATGCCTGAAGATGAGAGAGAGAGAGGTAGAAAGAAAGCCAGAGACAGAGAATATGAGTGTGTGTAAGGAAGGAAGGTCTGAAAAGCATTTATTTCAGGTCAGTAGTCAGTGGACCGAAGCTCTACTTTAATCTCTGATGCAAACCTGGCAGGCATCTAACCCCTTTGTGCCTTTGTTTTCTTATCTGTCAAACAGGGATAATAGTAACATCTGTTCTACCTACTGCACAGTTTGTGGCAATAGTGAATGAAATGATCGGATGTGGGTTCGTTTTGAAAGCATGAAATGCTCTCTGCAGATAAAAGGTCATCTTTTCCAACTATAGTATTCTTACTGTTACAGAATTAGAGATAAGTGAGAAGAACATTTGCATTTGGTGTTTATAATTGGGATACTATATTCAGATTATCAATACCTTTTAGTACTGTGGGCCAGAAGTCAAATAATTTAGGAGAGCATGGTTTAGAAATCAAACAGATTTTTCTTTAAATCTTTACTCTGTCTGTCACATACTAGTCTTATAGCATTGGACAGGTTATATGACTACTTTGAGCCTCAATTCTACCTTGGCAAACTTAGCAGTTCATTGTGAAACTTAAATGAAGTAAAACTCCTTGTTGGGGAATATAGAATAACCACTCAACCAATAGTAGTAGTAGTAGTAGTGTCTTACTACTACTCTGATGACATGTCATGTTGTCATTATTGGTTAATTTTCCATATTGGTTAAAAAGCCCCAAAACCACAGTGTTTTTACAACTAAGAGCATGAGTGCTTTTTAAATTTTAGTTATTTCAAAATTTTCTCAATATATATGCCATCTCCCTTTATGCACAAAGTATCTAATGTATTCAAAGCCTAATGCAAATGAAGCTGATCTGCCTCCTAATACCTGCGTGTCACTGTGACAAGGCTATGCCTGGCTTTAATTTTCTGGCAGCATCACTAGAGGAAATAATGAATGATCCAACTCCTAATTTCCAGCCAAATGAAAATATAAACGTTTTGGAGGTGGGGAGCTGGTAGAAACAAGTTATTTTTCCGATGCTAAATTCAGGCAAATGAAAGATAATTTAAAATGTAAGTTAGCTTGTCCCAGAAATTAGATATGAGAAGCATTTGAACAATACGTTTTTTTCTAAAATGATTCTTTGATAATCAATTTTAAAATGAAACCATTGCAATAATTGAAATGGCAGTGCATATCACATGGTGATGAAACACACGGGTTTCACAGGACTACACAAAACATCATGGTACCCAATCTATTATTCTTATATTCTTATATTCTGTAATGTAATGTGTACAGTTTTATTTGCTCTCATGGAAAACACTTTTTGGTATTTCTCTGGAACTCTACACGTGTACTTCTATGATGAGAAAGGGGAGCTTATAACAAGAGTTCGACCTGGGCTCTGTTGGAGATACCCTATTTTAAGTTGGTTCACTAGTGGAAAGTAGCTGTCAAATGTGTTTCTGGAGCACTGAATGACTTAGTTGAGTGGGAGACTTTGATACTGACTTTTTGGATGTCGATGAATAACTACAATGAACAATAGTTTTCTCTTCCTTTAATTAGTGTAAGTCTGCTCCATCTGTTTATATCTAACCAGTGATTTCATAAGCGATTTAGCATGGTTCCTAGTCAATAATAATAAGGCAAAAGTATTAGTTAAGAAGGAGAAGGTTTAAAGTGATATTTGAGTCAAACAAATATTTTGTGGATTAATACCTCCTACTTGTGCCATTGTTTTTCTTTGGAGCTATAAGATTTAAATTTTATTCAGATACTTACATATTACAGGAAAAATAAAGGGATATGACAACTGGAAATTCTTTGCAATGCATATAATAGATAAAAGATTAATATCATTGGTCACCTAAGAGCTATGTTACTATCATATGTTTTGGCCCAGTAATTGCCATGTTTTGTATTAAATACTGATTACAGGTGTGAATGCAGCAAATAGTTTTGAATTCTTCATGACTATTTTACTTCGTTATTAAATTTATTGGCCTGACGTGGGTTAATTATATTGGGTTCAAGTGTACATTTTTATGATACATGATCTATATATTGCATTGTGTGCCCACCACCTGAAGTCAAATCATCTTTCATAAAGATATATTTGACTCCCTTCCTCCTTTACTACCCCAAACCCTCCTTTCCTCTGGTAACCACCATACTGTTGTCTGTCTATGAGTT
Source organism: Mormoops blainvillei (assembly GCA_004026545.1). Taxonomy (NCBI): domain Eukaryota; kingdom Metazoa; phylum Chordata; class Mammalia; order Chiroptera; family Mormoopidae; genus Mormoops; species Mormoops blainvillei. Next base: position 27,079 of record PVJD01001721.1, on the reverse strand, counting down.
TTTGTGTGTTTGTTTTACTTGTTTGTTCATTTGTTGCTTTCTGTTTTATATCCCACATATGAGTGAAATCATATGGTTCTTAACTTTTTCTGTCCAACTCATTTCACTTATCATGACGTACTCAGGGTCCATCCAAGTTGTTGCAAATGGCAGTATTTCATCTTTTCTTAAGTCTGAGTAGTATTGCATTGTATATATGTATCACATCCTCCTTTTTAAATTTTTAAAAAATTTTATTTATTTACTTTTTAGAGAGAGAGAAAGGGAGGGAGAAGGAGAGGGAGAGAAACATCAGTGTGCAAGAGATACATCAATTGGTTGTTTCTTACATGTCCCTGACCTGGGGGCCTGGCCCACAACCCAGGCATGTGCCCTGACTGGGAATCGAACCTCTGACATTTTGGTTCACAGGCTGGCACTCAATCCACTGAGCCACACCAGCCAGGGGTGTATCACATCTTTATTAAGCCATCTATCAAAGGACAGTTCAGTTGTTTCCATGTCTTGGCCACTGTGAATCATACTGCAGTGAACATAGGAGTGCATAGATCTTTGCAAATAAATGTTTTTAAATTTTGGGGGTAGATACCAAGAAGAGGGATTGCTGGGTCATATGATAACTATATTCTTAATTTTTTTGAGATACTGCCATATTATTTTCCATAGTGACCGTACCAGTTTACATTCTCACCATCAGTAAGTGAAGGTTTCCTATTCTCCACAACCTCTCCAACGCTTGTTATTACTTGTCTTGTTGGTAATAGCCATTCTAACAGGTGCAAGGTTGTATCTCATTATAGTTTTGATTTGCATTCCTTTAATAGCTAGTGAAGCTGAGCATCTTCTTATGTATCTGTTGGCCATTTGTATATCATCTTGGGAGAAGTGTTTCTTCAAGTCCTCTGGCCATTTTTTGTTTTAAGTTAGATTGTTTGTTTGGTGTTAAGTTGTATGAGTCCTTTGTATATTTTGGTTATTAACCCCTTGTCGGAGCTGTTGTTTGCAAATAGCTTCTCCCATTCAATTGGTTGCCTTTTGGTTTTGTTGGTGGTTTCTTTTGCTGTGCAAAAGCTTTTTAGTTTCATATAGTCCCATTCATTTATCTTTGCCTTTACTTTCCTTCACTTTGGGGTCAAATTCATTAAATTTTCCCTTAGACTAAGGTCCATAAGTTTAGCACTTTTATTTTCTTTTATGTGATTTATTGTTTCAGGTCTTATATTTAGGTCTTTGATCCATTTTGAGTTAATTTTTGTATTTGAGGAAAAACTTTTCTCTACTTTCATTCTTTTGCATGTGGCCTCCCCATTCTCTTGGCACCATTTATTGAAGTGAAGAGGCTTTCTTTTCTCCATTTTGTATTTTTGGCTCCTTTGTCAAAGATTATTCGCCCATATACAAGCGGGTTTTGGGGGGCTCTCAATTCTCTACCATTGGTCTGTGTGTCTGTTTTTCTGCCAATACCATGCTGTGCTGATTGCCATCACTTTGAAGTATAATTTGAAGTTAGAGAGTGTGTACCTCTGACTTCGTTCATTTTTCTACAATTGCTTTGGCTATTCAGGTCTTTGTAGTTCCATACAAATCTGATGATTTTTTAAATTCTATTTCTTGAAAAAATGTCATTAGGATTTTGATGGGGATTGCATTAAATCTGTATATTGCTTTGGGTAATATGGTCATTTTTAATTCTGTTGATTCTTTCAGTCCATGAACATGGACTCTTTTCATTGTGTCTTTTTCAATCTCTTTTAATAATGCTTTGTAGTTTTCAGTATATAAGTCTTTCACATCCTTTGTTAACTCTATTCTTAGGTATTTTATTCTTTTTGTTGCAGTTGCAAAGTAAATTGCTTTTTTAATTTCTTTTTCTTTAATTTCATTGTTAGTGTATAGGAATGCAGTGGATTTTTTTTACATTGATTTTTGTATTCTGCAACTTTACTGTATTTGTTTGTTGTTTCTAATAGTATTTTTTGTGGAGTCTTTAGCTAATAGTTTTTTGGAGTAGTCTTTAGGGATTTCTATATAAAGGATCATGTCATCTGCAAAAAGTGACACTTTTACTTCTTCATTCCCAATTTGGACACCTTTTATTTCTTTCTCTTCACTGAACCCTCTGGCTAGGACTTCCAGTACTTAAACAGAGTAAGCGTGGTGAGAGTTGGCATCCTTGTCTTGTTCCTGATCTTACAGGAAAAGCTTTCAGTTTTTCACCACAGAGTATGATATCAGTTAAGGGTTTGCTATATATGACCTTTTCATGTTGTGGCACTTTCCTTCTATACCCATTTTATTGAGTGACAAGTATAAATGGATATTTTTTCTAATCAAATGTTTTTCATGCATCTATTGATATGATCATATGATTTGTATTCTTTATTTTGTTAGTGTGGTATATTACATTAACCAATTTGTCTATGTCGAACCATCCTTGTGCCCCTGGAACAAACCTTTCTTTTATAGAAACTTAGTGGTAAACACACACACACACACACACACACACACACACACACACAGACCCAAAACACCAAACTGAGGCACATAACTGAAAAAAAGGGGAAACAGGGGAAAAAAAGTATGAAATACCACCAAACAAAAACAACATACAGAAACACAAAGGGAAATAACCAATAGAGGCACAGAGCTACCAGAAAACAAAAGATAAAGTGGCTATAGGAAATCTTCATACATCAATAATTACCCTAAATGTAAATGGACTGTATTCACCAATAAAAAGGGCACAGAGTAGCAGATTGGTTCAAAAAACAAAACCCAGACATATGCTGCCTTCAGGAGACACATCTAAGCTGCAAAGACAAATAGAGGCTGAAAGCAAAAGGTGGAAAATGATTCTTTGCGGAACTGGCATCCACAGAAAAGCAGGTGTAGCCATGTTTATACCTGACAAAATAGATGTCAAGATCACAGAGGTAACAAGAGACAAAATTGGACATTTTATAATGATAAAGTGGACACTACATCATGAAGACATAACACTTCTCAATATATATGCACCCATTCAAAGAGCACTGCAATATATAAAGCAACTACTAAGAGAACTAAAAAGAAACTGAAAAAAACACAATCATAGTAGAGGAACTAAATGCCCCATTGACAGCTATAGATAGATCATCCAAACAGAAAATCAATAAAGAAATATTGGCCTTAAAAGACATATTAGACCAAATGGATGTAATTGCCAGTTACAGAGCCTTTTATCCCAGAACGCCAGACTATAGATTCTTTCCTAGTACACATGGAACATTCTCAAGGTTAGACCATATTCTGAGACACAAAACTAGCCTTAAGAAATATAAGGAGACTGAAATCATGCCAAGCATATTCTCTGACCAAAATGCTTTGTGAGAAATCAACTGCAAAAAGGAACTAAAAAACCCATGAACATGTGGTAATTAAACAACATGCTGCTTAAAAGTGACTGGGTCAAAGAAGAAATAAAAGGTGAAATTAAAAGATTTATAGAGACAAATGAGGATGACTATGACATATCAAAACTTTTGGGATTTCACGAAAGCAGTAATAAGAAGGAAGTTTATATTATTGCAGGCCTATCTGAAGAACAAGAAAAATGTTAAGTAAACAACCTAACATTACATTTCAAAGAACTAGAAAAAGAAGAACAAAAGCAGCACAAAGTCAGAAGAAGAAAGGAAATAAAAATTAGAGCAGAATTTAATGGAATAGAGAAAGAAAGACTATACAAAAATTAATACAACAAAAAGCCGGTTCTTTTAAAAGGTTAATCAAATTGACAAACCACTGGCTTTATGCACTAAGGAAAAAAGAAAAAGAGACTCATACAAACCAAATCAGAAATGAAAGAGGAGAAGTTACCACAGACATCACAGAAATACAAAAGATCACAATACTAAGCAAGACTTATGCTACCAAATTCAATAACCTGGAAAAAATGGCTAAACTCCTAAAAATATATAATCTTATAACCTTTCAAGACTGAATCGTGAAGAACTGGAAAATCTAAATAGACATCAGCAGTAAGGAAATTTAAACAACCATCAAAAACCTCCCCGGGACCAGATGGCTTCACTACTGAATTCTACCAAACATTCAAAGATAATTTGATACCTGCCCTTCTCAAACTTTTCCAAAAAATTGAAGAAGAGGCAATACTTCGTAACACATTTTATGAGACCACCAAACCCGGATACCAAAACCTGGCAAGGATAATACACACGCGCACACACACACACACCAATATCTCTGATGAATACGGATGCAAAAATCCGAAACAAAATGCTCTTCTAGCAAATCAAATACCACAGTACATTAAAAAATAATACACAGCTATCAAGTGAGGTTCATGACTGCATTTTTCTGTAAGAATGAGCTAGCTATAGCAGAATTGGTTGATGCAAAAATGGTCTGAATCTTGTTAAAAACTGATTTTCAGTTTTGAGGAAATAGCTAAAATGACCAATACCTCTGTGGGATTAAATTTTATCTTAAAAAAATGTGGACTGATTGATATTTCTTAGCTCTCTGCCAGCTTATACCTGCCTGCAGGGTTCATTCAGAAAAGCTGTTAGGCAGGAAATAGGACCCACTGTTTGCACAGAATTTTAACAGATGGGGCAGTAAGAGGACTAACTCCAAGAGTTTTTCTTGCTTATAGGATATTAATTGAATATTTCACAGTAAATAGATGAAGTTATCCTGCTGCAGCCCCTGGAATTTGAAAATCTTAAGGGGTCTTGCATTCATTTTATCTGAGTTCAAGAGCTATGAACTGTCAATGGGGCTTGGACTTCAACTTTCAGAGATGATACTGTAGGTCAGTGATTGTCAACCTTTATTAACTCATTGTGTCCATAAACAAGTTCCTAAAATTCTGCACCACATCAAAAAGTATATTTTTTGCTTATCTGACATAAAAATAGGTATAATTTTGATTCATTCACACCAGATGGTTATTATTGTGTTGGCTGTTGTCATTTCTTTTTTATTTGAAAATTTAAGGGGAAAGGCCTTAGAGCCCCTGACTAAATGATCAGGTATTGCATGTTTTAAAATATCTTGTGGCTTGCTGGTTGAAAGATCACTGCTGTAGGTCAAGGTGACCTTGAAACTGCATTTACTGCTTCTCCTGACATTTGAACCTAAAAGTGACTATTGAGAGCTGGAGAGATGTGATGAGATTTTTTAGTCAAAAAAGTTGATTAAAGAAGTTTTCTACTCTTTTAAATTACTTTAGCTGATTTTATTAGTAGTAATAATATAATAGGTTTGACAGTTTTTAAGTGCCTGGGAGTCTTTGTCAAGTGAAGAGATCGGATATTAATTTTCACATTTCTGAGCATGGCTATTTGGGGCATATTTACTATTGCCTGGCATGTGTTCAGGTGGAAACCAATCTAAAGAGAGGCTATGAATGGAACGTAACTTTTCAGCCTCTGGAGATAGCTTGAGATTGGAAATGAGACCTCCTTGTCTCCTAATATGTAAAAGCTGGCTGAGAGTCCAAGCAAGTGTAAGATTTATGAGACAGTTTGCAAGAGTTTCAACTGTAAGAATTTCTTAGTAACAATAAGTTATGCTTTTAGCACCCATTAACTGATGAAAGGCATGACAGAAAACCTCCATGAGCTCAGTAACATTTAAAAACAAATTTATATTATTTGCTCTTTATGTCTGATGGATTATTTATAAATCACAACTCTTCTTATAATCCTTCACTGGAGGCCTAAGGCTTTAGAACAAAATAAAACTCTTTATCACAGCCTTTAAGATCCTATGAGACCTGGCTCCTGTCTACCTTCGTGTCACTCCCCTGTCCCTTTCCTTCTTGTTCACTTTATGCTCCAACTACACAGATCAAGCGCATTCCAACCTCTGGAATTTTCTAAGCAGGTTGACTTTTCATTAGTAGCTTGAAATTGGGTATGGCAGGAGTATTCATACCATGGAAATTGGCAAGCACTACAAGCCAGGACCTTTTATTTCTTTTCCCTGGAGTGCCAGTTTACCAGCACACTATTATATATAGCTAATATTTTAGAGGTTGACAGTTTGCTAATGACAAATCAATAGGGATAGCACAAAATAACCAAATTACTCTTATTTCAAAAGCCACAAATTTGGGGCATGGAAGAGAAAGTTGTTTGCTTGTTGCTTTTTTTTTTTTAATGGATTATTTGTCCACAGCAGCAGACAAGAAAGATCAAAATCAAGATCTTTGTATTTGCTCCTCACACCTCCCAGGTCAGACTGCTTATTTCTTGCAAAATGTTATTAAAACATACACTCTGAGTTAAAGCAGATATAGCCACCTTCTGGCGCTTGTGATAGTAGCCCTCCCCGCTCCCACGCTAATAACACAGTTCAACTGATTTCATGTGCAGTATCATATCTCAGTTACAGCGAATGTTTTAGAGTATTTCTTCAGGAAAAGAAAAAGATTCAAAGAAGATTTAGGTGGAAGCCCTGGTTGATTATAATGTATAACATTAGAGTAAGTGGAAATTAATGAGAGTTGACCTAAGTTTTTGAGTCCTTCAATGGGAAAAGATTTAATGGAAAATTACATTAAAAAATGTATGGATTTAAGTATTGCTCACTGACGAGAACATCTTTGAGTTATTACTCAGAGGTGCAAGGTTTCTATTTTGTTGTCAAGGCAAAGATAGATTATTTGTGACATTCCAGAGGCAAAGATGTTATTGGACAATACCTCTATGAAGGGATAAATGGTAAGACATGGGTACTATATTTCTCAGTTCGTTTTAAAGTGACAGGAAAGCACATATGAAAGCCTCAAGTTTATTTTTGCAGAGATGAGATTGAATGTTCTCCATTTGAAATGAAATTTGAGAAACAAAACCAACCTTAAATTTCTCTGTTCTCCCTCCCCACCCCCAGACTTTTGGTACGCACTTGTGAATTTGGATAATTCTAAGGGATTGTGTTAGATCTCATTGTGTCATCTTTTTGATGTCTTCATAAAACAGGTTAATAATACTATTTATGAGACTAGAGAAAGTGGCTTTCTTCAATCATCTTTGGACTGAATTAAGTATTCCTTGCAAAAGAGATTTATTTCTAACCTTACAACATTTCTAGGGTTTATATTTTTAATGGAGCACTATTAATATTTTCCAAAGTGTAAGATACTGTCTACCGCTAAACATGCCAGGTTCCTGAATTGATAACATCTAATCTTTATTTTATTAGAAAATATGAACCCATTGATGGCCTCATTCTCTGACCCAAACAAAATAAAGTTTAGTAAAGAGAATGTTATCAATTTGATTAAAATTAATTTTCTGAAAATAAAATAAATTCTAGTATTTGGAAAAAATAATCCTAGAACAATAGAGCTAATGAGTCCCTAGGAAGGTACTATTGATACTGTTGAGGCCAGGAATGGTGAAGATAATTAGGATCTCAAGGACACCATGCTAGGTGAAATAAGTCAGTCAGGAAGCTAAGAACACTATGATTTTACGCATATGTGGGATATAAAACTGAAAGTCAATACACATATAATAGTATGGTGGTTACCTGAGGAAAGGGGGCAGGGGTAAACAGGGCCAAATATATGGTGACAGAAGGTGATTTGACTCAGGTAGTGGGCACACAATGCAATGTACAGATTTTGTACCACAGAAACATACATTTGAACCCTGTATGATCTTATTAACCAATGTCACCCAATAAATTTAATTAAAATTTTAAATAAATGAAAGAAGGAAGGAAGGGAGGAAGGAAGGAAAGGAGAGGTCATGAAAATCATAGACGGGGACAAAGCTTTACATTTTGTGTTAAAGACTCAAGGAAATCAAGTCTTTACCTCAGGAGAAATAAAGTTTTGGCAATCCAGATTTAAAAAGTACAGCTAAATAGCCCTATTAGACTAATGTAAAGATTTTACAAATAGGCTTTTTAAATAGAACCTATTTTGAAGCCCTTAATCATTGGCCATCTATCACCTTCTCTTTGTTAGGATGAAAATTCCTGACAGTATTTAAATGCAGGCCATGAAAGTGAGTCTATTAAAGAAACTATTGAATATACCAATAACAGTTAACCAGCATTAAATATCTATATCTAAGTAATTATTTAAATGATCAATAGCTTTTTATTTTCCCTAATAGCATGGTTATTTTTCATAAGCTACCTTTAAAATTAAAAAAAAAATTCAATATAAAAAGCCTTCTCATACTACAAAATTTTATGGAGAAAAGTAAAAAGAAAAATAATATAATTCTGTCAACAAAGGCAACTGAAACCAAATGCCAATGTCTATTTTCTTCTGATATTGTTTCAAGTCATAATAGTATATTCTGTTCCTACCCTTCCTCTTACTACTGCTGCAATTAATACCACTACCAGCTTTATCACCCAGCATTTACTGAAAGTTACTATATTTTCACTGGTCCCCACACATAATTCTGTTAGGTTGGTAATTTGTAAAATGCCATTTTACAAATGATAAAATGGAAATTCAGAAAAGTAAGATAACCTGCACAAGGTTTAATAGGTGGCAAGGCTCAGATTGGGTCCTGGATACATGTAAGAACTTCAAAGATTATTTTCTTTACATTATCACATATCTACTTTCTTATTCTAAAACTAATCATGTGTTCTGCATTTTTATTTTAAAAATAGTACAAGAATTTCTACATACTATTAATACTCTTTATAAAAATAATTTTGTTTGCATTATAACAGTTCATTCTACAAATACTTTCCATACTGATGCATTTTTAATTGTTTTCATTTTTGAGTTTTTTATTAAATTTATTGGGGTGACATTGGTTAATAAGATCATATAGGTTTCAAATGTAGATTTCTGTGATACATGATCTGTATATTGCATTGTGTTCCCAATACCCCAAGTCAAATCATTTTCGTCACCATATATTTGGCTCCCTTTACACTTTACTACCCTACCTTACTTCTTAATTTCTTAAAGGCAAATCATTATAGAACATGATGTGGGAAGGCTAGTGCAGTCAGACTGAAGTCTAAATGAAAGGCCACCCAGAAGTGGGCAGGAAGAATGCTATAGTAGGTACTCAGTACCACACATCATTTCCCTGAAAGCCACTTGCTAAGCAAATGAGGACAAAGACCAGCTCTTTTTTTTTTAATTTATTTTTTATTTTATTTATTTAGTTTTTTAAAGATTTTATTTGTTTTATTTTTAGACAGAGGGGGAGGGAAGGAGAGAGGGAGAGAAACATCAATGTGTGGCTGCCTCTTGCGCATGCCCCACTGGGGACCTGGCCCAGAACCCAGGCATGTGCCCTGACCAGGGAATCGAACCAACCACTCTTTGGTTCACAGGCCAGAGCTCAGTCCCCTAAGCCACTCCAGCCAGGGCTTGTTTTTTATTTTTATTTTTTTATTTTGTATTGTTGTTCAAGTACAGTTGTCTCCATTTTACTCCCACCACTCCTCCTCCCCACCCATCCCCACCTCCCACCCTCGATCCTATACCCCTTTGGCTTTGTTCATGTGTCCTTTATACATGTTCTTTGATGACTTCTCCCCTTCTTTCCTATGTTATTCCCGTCCTCCCCTCCCCTCTGGTTACTGTCAGTTTGTTCTTTATTTCAATGTCTCTAGTTATATTTGGCTTGTTTGTTTGTTTTGTTAATTAGGTTTCACTTATAGGTGAGATTCATATGGTATCTGTTTTTCACCACCTGGCTTATTTCACTTCCCATAATGCTCTCCAGTTCCATCCATGCTGTTGAGAAGAGTAGTAGCTCTTTCTTTCTTTCTGCTGCACAATATTCCATTGTGTAAATGTACCATAGTTTCTTGATCCATTCACTTACTCATGGGCACTTAGGTTGCTTCCAATGCTTGGTTGTTGTAAACTGTGCTGCTATGAACACGGGGGAGCATAGGTTCTTTTGAATTGGTGTTTCAGGATTCTTAGGGTATAATTCCAGCAATGGAATTGCCGGGTCAAAAGGCAGTTTCATTTTTAGGTTTCTGAGGTAATTCCATACTGTTTTCCACAGTGGCTGCACCAGTCTGCATCCCCACCAACAATACACTAGGGTTCCCTTTTCTCCACAGCCTCTCTAGCACTTGTTTGTTGATGGCCATATATTATGATGGCCATTCTGACTGGTCTGAAGTGGTATCTCATTGTGGTTTTAATTTGCATCTCTCTGATGGCTACTGAGGCTGAGCATCCTTTCATATGTCTCTGGGTCCTCTACATGCTCTCCTTGGAGACAAAGTGCAGCTTACAGTGAGATGCTTTTCCAGTTTAGACTTTTAATGTAAAATTCCAAATGTGTTGCTTCCCTTCTATGTTACTAAGGTCTTTGCTTTCATCTTATACAGTTTCTGACTTCTCTGACAGTAGTATGATTATGTGTCTTTTGATTTTTTTGTATCCTTAGGAAGTCATCTGGAGCTTATTATCCCAGTAAATCAAATTATCATCATCTTTTAAACTCTACAAAACTTTCCTATTAAACACTGAATCCCAATTATAGAATTTGAAAAGATTTCCCCCCTGTCTACCTATTTAATCCTATGTCTAATTTACATTGTGTTTGAACCATCGTGTTCAGTAAAATTTTATCTTTTTGGGTACCTCAATTTTAGTTGCTTGAAGAAATAAATATTCTCTACAGAAAGATGAGATATGGATAAAAACTGTCACATTTCTACCAGTTGTTCCAAACAGCTAATTAGGAATCCAATTCCTGCCATTTTTTTCCTGAACCCCACACTATAACCAGTATTGGGGTTGATAGCTACTTGACATAGAGAAAAGAAAGAAACCCTAAAAATGATTCCTCTCTTCATGGGGCGTGAAGTCTAGTAGAAGAGGCATAACACCTCCTTATGTCCTTTTATGATATATAAATACAGTAATAATAGTATTCTATAAAATGTATTTTGTTCATATTTATTCTTAAACTAAGTTGCAATCTTCAATTTAAAATGTTTGTCCATTGGCTATTTCACAATCTTTATTACTAAAAAAAAAAATTCTACAGCAAAATGGAATTGTATGATTTTGCTTATTAGTCACATTTTCATTAAACAATACTCTACTTAAAGGAGAATTCCTCAGTGCCTTTCCTGCTGCTGCCATGGAATTACTTTGTTCTTGGGACTTTCTGAAAATTGTTGGATTCCTAACAAGAAGGTGTTTGTAGTGTGCTGGAGCACTGTGTTCTCTGCTAACCCTCGGGAACCTTGAAAGCACTTGTCAAATGGACCAGTAAGTCCTCCCTTTCTTGCCCTAGGTCCAAGGATCTCATCAAGGAAGCCATCCTTGACAATGACTTTATGAAGAACTTGGAGCTGTCACAGATCCAGGAGATTGTGGATTGTATGTACCCAGTGGAGTATGGCAAAGACAGTTGCATCATCAAAGAAGGAGATGTGGGGTCACTGGTGTATGTCATGGAAGGTATGGCTTCTAACCCTACTCCTTTGATGATCAAATATTTCCTTTTCGTCTTATCAGTCTGCACACAGATGACATGAGGCGATTTCATTTTTCCCTTTTTTTGTTGAGAAAGTTTGAAAAGAGGTGGAACACTACTTAGAAACTAATTGTATGAAGTGTTTGTGTTTAGAATATTAATATGAGAATCTCATCTTTTTCTCAGACAGCAGGAAAGAATGATAATGCGAAAGTAAGAAATGCTATTTATTGCACTGCATAAAACCATACACTGTCAGGTCTTCGAGCAAGCTCAGAAAGCTTCAGTGGAAGCTCAAGTCTGTTTGAAGTATGTTTGGTCAGATAACAAAGGGTCTTTAACTCTACCTTTAATTTTCAGTATATAATTAGGTTTTCTGCTGTGATGCTTCCATAAAAAGAGAATACAGTGTTTTCTGTGTTTCATATATGTGTGATAGAGGCAAAGTATAAAGGTTGGATGGTATTTTAGCTGTCTCATTAATAAGAATGAGAGGTGGTTTTCATAAATCTCAGACAAACTAAGAAACTGCTTTGAAAAAAAACAAGCACACACCATGTAATTATGTTTTATGCTTAGGTAGGTTTTCATAATGTGTATTCCTAACTTGGAATTTATAATGACATGTTTTCCTTTTGTGGGAAGAAAGAAACCTGAAATAATGACTGTTGATTGTCTTTCAGTTAAAAGTATGGCAATGACCATGATCTTATAAACTGCTGCCAATCTGACCCCAAGCTATAATTCTAACTAGATCAGTGTAACTTTGACTGATCTTGTGCTAATAGCCTTATGTCAAAATAATTTAAAAAACAAAAACAAACCCTGTCATTTAAATTTTTATAAGTTTTAATTGAAGAAATGTTCCATTATTTAATTAGCTTTTTATCAACACATTCAATCTTCTCAAAATTTAGATAGCAATGTTCTTATTATAGGTGGGTTCTTTTTCATCTGTGAACATTAATATTTATAAAGGCCATACCACAGCAACAATGAATGGATAGAATATAGAGGATCCTTCATACACTTGATTTTTATCAAGACATTCAGAAAAATACCTAAGGAGTTCACATGTAAAACTAGTCCAATTTTTCCTGTATCTCTTCAGTTAAAGGAAATGTTTTTCATAAAATCCTTGTTTAACATGTGCCTTAAGTGATTTTTAATTTAGCCTGGGCATTGTCCCAAGTATTATTGCATACCTAAATGCCAAAGTTTCTCATCATTTTAACAAAAGAGAATAGTCATATGGTAAGACTTCGCTAATTAGGATGAATGGGAAAAGTCATCTGGAGGTAGTGTAAATATATTATCATGTATTTTCAAGCAAAGTGAGTTGTATGACTTTCAGATACTTAATTGCTGGCTAATAGAAGTTTCAGTTTCAAGTTTTAATCAGAATTATTTGGCATTCGTTTTTAAGGCAGCAGTATAAGTAGATTAAGTTGTTAAGGCTCTTTTTACATTTTAATTATGCTCCCAAATATATAAATGACTCCTACAAAATACTTGAACAGAATTTATTTTCTTAAACAAATAGACATTGGCCTTAATTATGATGTAACATTTATTAATATCCTTATACTCTTGCCCTACATTTTTTTAATCATAAAGATAAACCACTCTGCTGTCATCCAAAATAAAACAAATTCTGATTTGGTCATTCAGAATTGGTGATGTAAATAAAATATCTTTGAGAAGTTACTCAAATATTTTCATTTTGAAAACTGTCTAATTCATATTTATTAATGTAGTAGATTTGCTCAGAGATATGGTTTTTTTGTGCTTTCTCTGATCTTTCATGGTAGAAGCAGATAGATTACATTTTATTTTCTAAAAATGACAAGTGTCTTTGACCATCAGCTCTTTTAAGTTAAATTTTTAAATAAAATTATCATTTTTTTCATAAGATGTGTATTACTGATAACAGCTCTTATTAAGTGCTTACACATGTCAGGTACTGATGAATCACTTTATGGGGATTAAAATCTTAATCCTCATAACAACCTTAAGAGGTACGTATTATATTATCTACATGTTAATAGATGAAAAACTGTTGTGTGGATAAGTTAAGCAACTTGGCCAAAGTCATGTATATAGTGCATTGTGGTGAAAATCTTGGCCATTGGGCTCCATGGTTCCCGTATTTAATGTTAACTTTCAAAGTACATAGATTATAAGTACTGTCATACATACCCGTATGGAGAGCCCAGTTTTGGGAGCTCATATAAGATGAACAGCATTAATCCATAAGATTAAGAAATGGTTTGATAATTAGTAAGAAAACAATAAAACTTGAATCACAGTAGTTCAAAAAGAAAATAAACTAGACACTTCCTACAAATACCTTCAAGGCTTTTCCGCATCCTTTAAACATTAAACTGCTTACCGACCTTTCTATAGTTCATCTCCCATCTAATCCTCTCCTCTTATTACAAGTTCCTTTTTTCTTATTGAAAAATGGTAATTGGGTTTAAATCTTGGTCCACCCCTGGACTAAAATCTGCTGTACACCTTGGAGGCTCTATTTCTTCTGTCTACAATCAATAGCATTGATTGTGTTTTTCTCACAGCTTAAAAAAAATTTTTTAAAGAAGGAACAATTCTCTCAGCTCATCACATAATGACTATTTTGATAGGACTTTTGTACGCTAAGTACTCTGTGATTATTTACATCAGCTCTCAGGGAACAGCCTCACATTTCTGTTGTTAGTGCACTGAGATTTCACTTTTGTCTTCTGAAAACTGGTCATCTGCTGCTTTTACCAGTGAGTTGGTTGATTCCAGGTATGCCTGTTATGCTGATGTCCACCACTGTTTAGCCTTCAATCTGGACGTGAATCATGCTAGTTACCATTGACAGTAAACTTGCACAAATTCATACTGGAACCTGTATTCTTCCCACCCCCTGAAACATTTTTACTGCCTTTATATAATTAAATCATGCACTGACAGCTAACATTCAAAGAGGGATTTTATATAAAATTGAACATTAATGATGAACCTCACCATGTCAGTTGGCATTCAGAATACTACCTGAGAGTATGAAGAGGTGGAATGTATTTTCATATAAATTACCTCGCTCAGTAAATTTAACGTGGGAAACAGACTGCTTCATTCACACAAATCGGGTGTTGCCTTTTGACCTTGAGTTTTCCATGTTAACCTAAGAGCTATTTTTAGAATAACTGAAATGCCTATGAACTTCAGCTTATTTTTTCAGTTCCTTTACAGGACCAAACTTATAATGTTAATGTTAAAGAGCAAACTTATATACTGTTCATACAAAAACAAAACTGACATCTATTTATGACAAATTTTCATTAAAAAAGAGGCTCTGTAAGTATTGAAAGTGAATGTTAACATATATTTCAGTTATGGAGTTAATGGCAAATACAGGGAATTGAGATATTTAGGGGGTTTGTGGGGTATAATGTTTATTTTGGGGTGCCACCTTCAAAAAAACTTTAATATACTTAAGCCAGTCTAGGAAGCATTACACATGTTTTTTAAAAAAATTGACATTGTTTCTTGTATCGATGGAAGTGTTAGGAGGAAAGGCTGTTTTTTAATGCTGAAAGATTGTGACATGAAAAGGCAATTATTCCTCATGAATCTAGAGGACTGAAGAAGAAATGCAAGTTATAGGGAAGAAGACTTTTGAGTTAATATTTTTCTAACTCATTTGTTGCAAAAGTGAAATGTGGAGTCTGATGTGAGAGCAAAAACCCCATCTCAGGAGCCATTCTAGCAATGGCTACATAGCAGTGCATAGGGAAACTTCGTGTGGCGAGGAGGGACTCCTGGCAGCTGACTTGTAACATGTCTTCCACCCCTTCTCCAAACTCCAAGACTTTGCCTGTGGGTCTGTGAATGTGTGTCTCTCAAGTTAGCTTATGAGAACCCAGCCATCCAAGGCTTCCTCTTCAAAACCTGCCCCTCTATGGAATGTGCATATTTCCTTTTAAAAGTTTTTGTGCTTTATGTTATATAAAAATAAGACTGCATGAATTTTTCTGCTACTGAATTTTTGCTGGTCAACATTATGTTCTGTATATATCCCAATTTATTTATCCTTTCTACTATTGACTATACAGAGTCTGGCACAAATTATGCCCCCTTTTTATTACAAAATCATAAGCATGTAATTCTGTAACATAACAATATCACACTCAAGCACACCATATGACATTTTAGGTGAAATGTTCAAATTATAACTATAAATTATTATACCCATATTATTACCCTACCAACTACACTCAAGCAGTCCTTATTCTGCTGGACCCTGTATTTTCCAGTTATTTTGCTTCTGATTACTAATGACATTGAACATCTTTTTATATGTTTGTGTGCTTTTTGTGTTTCTTCTGTGAAGTGTCCATGGTGTTCTTCCACCCATTTTTCTGTTGGTTGGTTGGTTGGTTGGTTGGTTGGCTTTACACATTTTGGAGCTTAATCTTTGTCTATTACATGTATTTCAAATACCTTCTCCCATCTATAGTTTGCATTTTGACTCCTTTGTGATATCTCCTAATGAACAGAATTTATTAATTTTAATGTGGTCATGTATATCTGCCTTCTTCTGAATTTGTGTCTCCGTAAGAAATTCTGGAAGGCAGCATTTTGCATGCCTATGTATGTGTGTATGTGTGGATGTGTGTCCATGCATCAATTAGGTATATAAGGTATTATCAGTGAAAGAATATATCCACATTTATAATCTAAGAGTTGTTCTTTCCAAGGCAGGAAGCTGGGCATGTGATACATTCCCTTCCCAACATATTTTAAGAATTCTTTATAAATTGTCCTCAGGGAGCAGTAAATTTGTTTTTGAATATACTTGATAATAGCAATTTCTTTTTTTCTGTGAGGTAAATTTGGAAGTAATCATCATTTGGCGACAGATTTGATGAATAGAGGTAGGTGATTAAGGCGAGTAATACCTTTTTGGCTAAAATACATAAAGGTGTGTGTGTATGTACCGTGTGTTGTACAGTTCAAGACAAATGAATAAGACACATCGCTCAAGAACATCATTACTGAAAAACTGACATATTTTGAAGGGTAGTATTCTTACTCATTGGGCTGCTTAAGTCCTTGTTCGATTTTGTAAGATACAGCCTTACTCCATGTTGTTCTACTAACATATAGTTCTCTGTTTCCTTTCTAAATTATTAGTGTTGGGATTGAATGTACTACATTGCGAAGGTGAATAGTGTGACTTTTTAACTCTTGAAGACTCCTGAAAGCTGTAATAATTGCCACTTGATGTGCTTTTTTTCTGAGACGATATTTGAAAAGACATCAATTTTCTAAAAGAATTTAATCCTAAATTGGTAAAGCATATCACGGGTTATGTTAAAATCGTTCAAGTATATGCGTATATTTTTTTTCTCTTACTATTATTTGTAACAGTTATGAATTTTATTTATGCAAGGGCTCATTTTGCTAAAAAAATCAATTTCTATATTCTTCAATTTTGAGAGAATGCCAAATTTGGAAGTTTAAAATACATTTTTGGTGAAAATTAAAAATACAAACAGCATAGCTGAAAAATAAAAAGAAAACGTGAATTAGTACCTTTTCGGTAATTGTGTGATAACACATTGATTTCTTGCCAATAAGGTAAAATTTACTTCAACCATTATTACATGGATCCGTTGAGTAGTTTGCATGCCGAACATTAAACAGGATTCTAAAATCGTGGGTTCATTTTCAAAACACATAAATGTATTTCTTCAGGGACTTTAACAAGATTTCCAGTGATTTTTGTGGAAGGCTGGATAGACTAATGCTTTTAATATCCATTCGTCTAATGAAAAATCCTTGAAAGGTTAGTAATTGTTTCGACACACTTTCAAAAAGGGCGGGGCAGATTGGAGCTACTTCCTAGCTCTGTGAAGCTGTGTGGTGTGTCTACCATGGCAACAGCCCGTGGCAACAGCCCCCACCCCCTTCCCGCCCAGAACGTCAGAATAGGTGTCTGAAGTCCATGTTGGAATTCGCCCATGACTCTGCATTTGAGAAATGCAGCTGTAATTGTACCTACTATATCTGAATTTAACTGCTGTAGATTTGGAAGGCTGCAGTCTGAGTCTGATCGTTCTACTTAGGCCCTTCTATAAACTTTCTGATGAAAACAAAAATATTTTTGTACTGAAGCTCCTTATGTAGTACACAGAGATTTTTGAATTATGATAGATGACTTAAAATGGTCATAAAACCTATTTCTGATAATTCATATTTCATGCCTATTAAAACATCAAGGAATTAACATTAAGCATATTTACATTAATGCTTTATTTGGTAATATTTTCCTGCTAATTTGCCTAATGTTACTAAAGTGAACTGCTTTCTGTATATCAGAAAACTTCTTTGTAGTTATTTGTAAGAATGTTGAGAGCCAATGCTTTTAAAACCAGATTATTCAGTTTCTCTTTGATGTTTGCTGTTTTGTGTAACTTAAGAACCATTAAGTTACCCTGTATACTTTTCAATATCAAAGCAAATTAAGTTACTCTGTTCATTTATCAATAGCAAAATCATGTTAGAAAAAGCACCTAGTGAAGTCGGTCAAACTTTTGTGACAAGTGGGTTCCCATTTCACAAATACATAATGATGGGTTTACAGAGGAAGCCAACTTTACATAAAATCGTAATTAATAGTCAATGTGTTTTAAATTTTTCTTCAAAAACTGGGCATGCTTTTTTTTACAAGATCATTTATTTCCCACGGGTAAAAAGAAAGGCGTGAACATTTGTTTCCAGGACAGTTTAATTAATTAGTCTGCTATAGTAACTCACTGAAAGCCATATACATATTTATCAAATATATAACTTTTTAATTTTTATGGCTAGACCATAATTAAGTGTTATATTTTACATTTGGATCATGTTCACAGAGCATCATTATACTACTCTACTATTACATTAAGTTTTATAAAGTTTTAGAGTATTTAATACCTTCAGCAGCAATCTTAATAGACTTTTATGCTGTCCCTGATGGCTTATTCAATGTTAGTATATGCCCTCAAATTAAAGCCATTTTTAAAGGATTTATAATAATTTGCTTCTATATTTCCAGTGCAAATATTTTTATTGACACTTTGTTGGGAACATACATACTCATATTTTTGTACTGTGTACACATGTGTGTGTATATGATTTACAAAAAATTATTCATTCTTAGAGCTGAGATTATATATCAGGAAATGATGGGATGATTGTAATACCATATATAGGATTCTGTAAATGATTATATTTAAATTTACAAGAAAAATAAGATTAATAACAATAATCATAAGTATCAATAAGGCTCTTAATAAGGATCTTAATAAGGCTCTTAAGTGAATTAAAAATTAATCTGCAAAGAAAAAACCTCAGTCTATAGATTTTCTTTTGAGCACCACGTTGCATGTCATTCTTTTAAAAAATTAAGGTGACTTGTTTGGGAGGTCTTGAGATTTCTTTTTATTTATCCTATAAATTTAAATTTTTATTTGTTACATCAGTTCTAAAGATGAAGTACATATGAAATAAGAAAAAGGTCCAGCAGATGTATCTTTGTGTTGAGGATTAGATTGCATATGTGCAGAGCAGGGTATCGCTGAACTGCCCTGTTTTTCTCCCCGCCTCAATGGTGTATTTGTACAAAAGTAGAAAGACGTTAGCAGTGAAGGAGAGTATGGATTTGACTGCCGTAGTCTATGAGTATATGAAATACTTTGTATTTCCCTTGATGATTGAGAACAGCAAAGAAAGTATTTAATTAAGTTACTTTTGCAATACATTGTCTCTACTAGGATTCATTTATTAATTCATTTGATTATTTATTTATTCCTACAATTCAATTCCTAAAATACCTCTTCAGTGCTGACACTATGTCTCAGTGGACATTAAGGGTACAATAGTGAACAAGTCACATACAGTCCCTTTTTCTGTAGAGCTTACATTCTGATGATGATAGGAGAAAAAGATAAAGAACATGGATAAGTCAAATACTTTCACATTGAAATATCTATGAATAAATTAGATAAAACAGGGTGATGTAAGAGAGAATCGTGAAGGTGGGTCTTGGAATGCTGGGTGGGTCAGAGAGGGCTTATGTGCCTGAGTAACCTCTGAGTTGAGACCTAAATGACGAGAAGGAGCCACGCACACAAGAGTGTGGATGCTGGATGAGGACACTAGCAAGTAGGAGAACCACAAGGAGGGAAAGCACGGTGTGTGAAAGAGACAGCAAGAAGACCCTGGCAGGAGCGAAGGCTGGAGAGGTCGGCAGAGCCGAGGTTCTATATAGGGCCCTATAAGTAGTTTATTTTTTTATTATAAGAAATTTAGATAGAATTGCAAGAATTTAGGTTGAGATGGGACATAACCTGGCTTATGTTTTGTAAGTAGATAAATTAATTACACTAATTATCAAAGGGGAGAAAAATGTATTTTTTGGGGAAATGGGACTACCAGTTGGGAGGCTAGAGGTGTAATTCAAGCAAAATATAATGTTGGCTTGGGCTAGGATGGCAGCGTGGGAGACAAGAGAAAGATGGGATATTTCGACAGTTCATAGATGGAATATGGGGGTCAAAGAAAGAGAAGCTGGGAATGACTTTTAGGCTTTGATGTAAATAATTTGGTGAATGGTGGTTCCATTTTGAGAGGAAAAAAGTGAAAGGAATTCATGTTTAAGATAGTAAATCAAGAGCCCATTTCTGACAATGAGAAGTTTAGATGCCTCTTGGACACCCTGTTGGAGATGTCAAGGCAGTGACAATGGATACGCAGGTCTGAAAGCTCACTGAAGAGACCAGAGTGTGGAGGTAGGTGTATTCTGTTAGCTAAACCAGGCTTAGAAGGAAGTTAATGAATGTCATTCCCGTAATTATAATAATTTCATATGCAGCAGACTAAATGGAAAAATTTGTATATTTTAACAGATTTCATTTAGTAATAAATATTTTTAAAGTCTCATGAAAAATCATTGTAGTAAACTGGGAATTTCTTCCTATTTTCTGCAAAATCATACAAGTATTCTAAAGGCAGTAATTCTCAAAGTGTAATATGAGGATGTTTTAAGTGCTCCTTGAGGTCAGAGCTGTTTTCATAATAACATGAGCATATTATTTGTCTTCTGTCTCATTCTCTCATGAGTATGAAGTGGAGGTTTTTAGGAGCCACATAATGTGTGATATAGCAACAGATAAAATGCACAGAGAATGCAGCTGTCTTCTGTTGAGCCATAAATCAATTAGGTTTCCAAAAAGTGTAAAATAATGGTGTGGTTCTTATTAAATTTTGTTTTTAATTTACTTTTTGAAATTTTTATTGTATTTTTTCAATTACCATTTATTCCCCTTACACCCCCCCCCCCATAATCACCACATTGTTTCCCATGTTCATGAGTTCCTTCTCTTTTTTTCTTTTTAGCTGAATTACTCCATCCTCTAACCTCCCCACTCCCATGGAGATGTCAGCCTTCTCCCTACCCATGAATTTGTCTCTATTTTGCATGTTAGTTCAGTTTGTTCATTAGATTCCACATATGAGTGAAATCATATGGTATTTCTCTGACTGGCTTATTTCATTTAGCATAATGTTCTCCAGGTCTATCCATGCTATTGCAAAGGGTAAAATTTTCTTCTTTTTTATGGCCAAGTGGTATTCCATTATATAAATGTCCCATAGTTGTTTTATCCACTCATCTACTGATGGAAATTTGGGCTCCTTCCAAAAGACAGCCCATTGAATGGGAAAATATATTTACCAATACATCTTATAAGAGGTTAGTATCTAAAATTTATAAAGAATTTATAAAATCCAACACCAAAAAACCCCCAGTTCAATTAAAGATGGGCAAAGGACCTGAATAGACACTCTCCAGAGAGGACATACAGAAGGCCAACAGACATATGAAAAGATGCTCAACATCACTAACCGTCAGAGAAATTCAAATTAAAACTACTTGAGATACCATCTCACACCTGTCAGAATGGCTATCATCAATAGATGAATGAACAACAAGTGCTAGTGAGGAAGTGGAGAAAGGGGGAACCCTCCCTCATGCACTGTTGGTGGGAATGCAACCTGGTGCAGCCACTGTGGCAAGCAGTATGGAGACACCTCAAAAAATTAAAAATGAAATTGCCTTGTGACCCAGCGATTCCACTTACGGGAATTTATCTGAAGAAACCCAAAACACTAATTCAAAAGAACATAAGCACCATTATGATCACTGCAGCGTTATTTAAATTTTGTGTTTTAAAATGTATTTAGTTAATTTTATAAAAATATATATTTAACATGTAATAAGTTTATTATTTTCAAATTAATATTTTTAAAAATCTCAGTTTTCAGGTCAAACAAAATAAAAATCAGCCCACATAAGCAAAAGCTTTCTGTGGTTTTCAGTGATTTTTGACAGGGTAAAGAGGGTCTGATAATAAAAGTCTGAGAAATACGGCCTCAACTATGTGGCCACAGACAAACATGACCAACTGGATGTTTGTTTCAGGGAACGAGCTGGGATTACAGTTCAAAATATCAGATATCACCTCCCTCCTGTCCCAAATGGTATATAAATAAGGCCATGTTACAAAACAAATGTCCTGTAAATAAAGTCTTGGTAAATTAGAAGGAGAAAAATGTTTGTGAAGGCTTGCATTTAAATTTAGAGCAGATAACCAATACAATGCACAAGTAGTTTCCACAGAAGTGCTAATTGTTCTCTTCATTACATTCCATTTCACAGTTTTGAAAGGTATCCTTGATGCATTGTTGTGGGTTCTGTCTGCACACTTTCTAATGGTCAAGATTTGAGAATTGAATTAGGTTCCCCAGTGATTATCTTGAATTAGTGTAGTACAATACTGATTTTTTTTTTTTGGTAATTAAACTTTAATTATAGTTCTAAAGGGATAAAAGAAATGCTATTTAATCCAGTCATTTGGGGAGAAGGAATTACAGTAAAATTTCTCACTTAAAAATCCTAGAAGATGTAATATTTTGTATTTTGAAGGCTTAGTACAATAACTCATCTAATACTTTAAATGCTTTCAAATTCAAACGAAAGAATACATTACTTTTTTTATGTGCTCCCAGTGTAGGAATCTCAATTCATATGTAAACCTAAATTGTCAGTTATTGATTGGATATCTCTTTTTAAATTTATTGCTAACTAAATGTTTGAAATCTCTAGAAATTTCTCTCATGATGCATTTTGCAAGAAGCTTTTTCATTTACTAGCACATTTTCTTATTTTGCTATCTCACTACCGTACTATTAAGCATTTCCTTGGGATAAGTTAAAAAAAATTAAACTTTCCGCTTTCATTTATTGTTCTTGGAAAGACAACTTTCTTTTTTCTTCTCCCAAAGGCGGCTTTTATGACATAAGTAACATTGGAAGATAAAGAGCTTACTCCAACTGTGAGCACATATGACATTATATTGTGATGAAAAATTAATTTTTGGAGTTATTTTTATGCAAATTATAGCTCAGTGCTTATTTATTTATTTTTTTGCAATAGTATATTTTGTTTCCTGACTTTTCTTGGTGTAGCTAGACTACCGAACTAGGTCCCTGCTTCTCCTCTGGATGTGATTTATGTTATAAGCTTTTGCCATTTGGTCTTAGTTGTTATGTAGAGAAATGACCTCTGGTCAAATAGCCATAAATCCAAAGAGTTTAATCCAGATCCACCCATTAACCAGTCACGTGACCGTGTTGGGATGATTGAAATCATCCTCTCTGCACTTTACCTGCTCTATTCCTGAGCTCCCTAGAAGACACCTTTATTTCCTAAAAACAGCCCATGCTGGAAATCTAGGAGTTACTCTGGGTCACACATCTGTTGATTGGCAAATCCTAGCTAATTCATTAGTTTATCACTATCATGTATCCCTGTCTGCTGCTGTTTATTTCAGGCCTTCATAACTTCTTTTGAATTTTTCCAACAATTCCTTTAGAACTTCCTATTTTTAGACTTACTGCCCTTTCATACACTCTCTACATTATTATGAGCAAGATTTTTTTAAAAGACTCCAGATCTGTTCATGTCATCTCCCTGCTTAACATTTTCCAGTGCATTCCCATGGTAATAATCCAAACTCCATAGCATAGAAGGCTCTACAGTGGAATGAAAAGAGCTAGGTTTTGGAGCTTGGCAGATACGAACTTGGATCTTGATTTTGCTGTCTGACTAGCTCGGAGAAACACTCTAACCTGTTTTAGGTATCGTTTCCTCATTTGTCAAGTAATATAATATGGGGTGGGCAAAAGTAGGTTTACAGTTGTGAGTGCATAAAACACAGTTTATTCTTTGGTTCACAGGCCAGCACTCAATCCACTGAGCCATACCTGCCAGGGAAAAATACAGTTTATTCTTGTATTATTATTGTATTATTTTCCATGTGACTAACTGTAAACCTACTTTTGCTCAACCCTGTATACGTCAAGCATCACGTCCCGTGCCAGGCACCTGGGTAGCCCTCGCTCAGTGATCTGCCCTTCCAGGTTCCACACTCGTCATTCCATGGCTCTGGTTCAACACCCTCAGACAGGCAGTGGTGTCTCTGACTCCGGATGTGTTTTCCTTTGACTGGAGACGATACACTAAAACATTATTGCTCTTCAGAGTCAATGTAGGAGTTAAAACTGCCAGGAGACCTCTGTAACACCTCCCAAATGGGCTGCATTCTCTTCTTGGAAGTTCTTGTAATGTCCTCTTGTCCCTGTGTTTTGTTCATTCACCCAATTTATTCATTCAGGAACTACTTATTTTGCCTGTACCATGTGCATTGTTCTAAGTCTTTTGGTCATAGTAGAGATCAAACAACACACAATTTTCTTTTGCTTTTATTCTAATGGAGGAGATATACAACAAATAAACAAATATTTGTACTGTGTGTGTAATGTATTTGTGATTTATGTGATATATATATATATAAAATCAAGCAACTGAGAGATGGCACACAGGACACATTGTATCACATTTGAAAAGACCTGAGGTTGAGTTATCAATATGAAGGAAAAATAGTTTCTGTTTCTTTGTAATATGTCATTTTGAAAATTGGCCCTGTCTTCTCTCCAAGATCTGTATGTGCACGCGCGCGCGTGTGTATTTATACACACATTGTTAAGTCATCCTTTTTTTGAACAATGTACACTACTTTCTAAACACTTCTGAAGGGAACGATTGAATTCTTGTGTTTATTTGCAAATTTGCCAAGCATAGGTGTATGTATGAAATATGTTTTTAAAAAATTTATTAGTAGAATTTTACCTCAAAATATTAAATGGAAACATGGATATTAAAGAACCGCCTTAGTCTACCAGGCTCTCTAACTTCCATGTGGACAGAAAACTTGGTGTTCCTTCATGCCTCGTCCTGGGCCAAAATATAGTAAGTATTTCATTCATTTAAATAATAATAATCAATCTTGCTTGAATGCTAAATATGTTCCCCAACACCAAAACTTCGTAGTTTATTTTAGGGAATCCAGATACATGCCCACACATATGCAAAAACATCTGAAATACACACACACACACACAAATACCTATAGTAAATTCTCTTGAAATCTAGAATTATCTTCTTATAGATAATGAAAATTAATAGTGATCCATTATACCTTCTGAAAATTTTTCAGGTAGTTATTAAGCATCTAGTTAATTCTGAAAATTATCTTGTTTTCCCTGTAGATTAAATTTTATTTAATTTTTAAAATTTCCCACATTTAGTCTTTTAACCTCTAAATCCTCTGTTGAAATTTAATAAGCCAAAGCTTTAAAACATTTTTTATTTGATCTAACATAGTATAATTTGGACATAGTGTCATTTGATTAATATCCTTAGAGATGGACAATGTGTGTGTATACACACATATGTAAATACACAAGGGGCGGTGCAGGGCAGAGGGGGATAAAGGAGAGAAAAACGGGACAACTGTAATAGCATAATCAATAAAATATACTTAAAAAAAGATGAAATTTTGAAGGACAGTATACCATGTTGTGATCATGCCAC
This sequence comes from Mormoops blainvillei, assembly GCA_004026545.1. NCBI lineage: Eukaryota > Metazoa > Chordata > Mammalia > Chiroptera > Mormoopidae > Mormoops > Mormoops blainvillei. Next base: position 1,606 of record PVJD01001721.1, on the reverse strand, counting down.
GGTCACTGGTATATTTAAGATTCCAGTAATAGAGGGATTCAAAATAACTACATGTAAATCTCCCGTCATAGTGGAGGCATATCCCCATTATGCACAAGAGAGAACTTGTTGAGCTAAACTTTGCCCTAAGGAAAGTGAAGAAAATTTTTTAAATTGTGAATAAAAATGTTTAAATTTCTATACCCTCTAACGCTTTGTCTATAATGAAAACGAAACTGAATTAAATAAACTTTTATCATGCATGACAAATGTATTTCTTCATTTCATCATACCAAATATATTCCTTTCCAAAACACCTGGCCATATCATAGAATTGCTAGATTTAAAGAAACCTTAGAAAGTGATGAAATCTTTCCTGTGCCTGATTAGATGAACTATGTAAGGCCAAGCCGAATATTTCGGAGAACTGAATTTCATAAAATCTGTTACTCTTGAGAATGTTTTCCCTTATGTTTACTTAAACTAATGCAACCTAAAACTCTCTTTTTAAATCTAATTACATTTTTATTGTTCAAAATGGTGAATGGGTATCAACTTCAGTTCAATTACCCTTGTTGCCAAGATTGAGGGAGAAAGAAGAATACTTCAAGTATGTTTTTGATTTAGGGAGAGAGTAATGGATACTAGTAAAAAATAAGCCATGAACAAGCTATTTAACCTTGAACTTGTGTTTATTCCCTATAAAATATGAATAATAATACCTCCCTCAAAGAGCGTTTGGGAGGAGGAACATATATAATCATGAAGGTGAAACACTTAACACTCTTTTAAGGACATTATAAACATTTTTAAAATGTATCCTAATTATTCTTCTTAGCATAGGAAATTAGCAAAAGAAATTCAGACATTTAACTCTCATCTCTCCTAAAGACATGCATATAATCAAGTTTTATTGTTTTAGTCTCAGGACATGGAACTCAGAACTGAAAAAGGGGAATGTTTAACAATTAGCTCTGAAAAAAAAAAGAAAGAAAAAAGTTCCCTTGTTTGTAATCTTTGCAAATTTCTGTGGTATGAATATTCCCATTACAGTCAATTTCAGGCTACCAACAGGACGCCTGAATGTAGAGTTGTTAACCCACTTGAGTCAGCTCTGGCACACTACTAAGTATGCCAGTTTTTAAAGAACTGCTTAATCAATCATATAATTGCAGAATTGGTACATAAATTTCACACATACTTTTATTAATTATTCATGGACTGTATTTTTCATCAGTGCAGTTCAGTGCTTACACTTCCAATATCAATTCCTTTCAGCTCCGAAATTTCAGATTTCCCTTCAGTTCTTACCTTTGAGGTTGCAACTGCTTGAGAGCCTGCATTTACCCTGCCTGAGAACAGCTGCAAGTTTGGTGCATTAAGCTTCAGCCGTTTCTCAAAGTAGCATGCAGTGTGACACATGTTGAATGTTTTTATTTATATATTATAATTTTTTTTCAGTGAAAGAAAATGTTAAAGGGCAGTAAATTCCCACTGAATTCTAACCTGTAACCAGACAGTTCTTTATCAACTTACCAACAATGTTGCAGAAAAAGAAATGTATTCTATAGAGCAGACCATACCTGGAGTTGACAAACACCAGCAGTGTGACATTAGCTAAGGTGGT